>JAECUM010094188.1:0-44770 GCA_016617855.1 Megalonaias nervosa | reverse complement strand
GTTAGTAGACTATTTTCAAATTGTAAAGGGACAAATTCCATGATCCATTTGCAAGCGTTAAGAATTTTAATACTTATTTAAACGTTTTGAATGTGGTTCAATTTAACATATGAGCCATAATATTGTCTGCTGTGAAACTATTCTGGTGATGTCCTACTCTATTTTCATGAGTTCAAGCAGTGATCCTCAAATATAATAACTAATATCTTTCTTAAATGTACAGCGTAGACACCTATGACAAAATAACAGCGAACTCAATGATGTTCAAAAAGCACAGAAAGAAAAAAAAAATCCTTTGTGAATAATAACACAACGCCTTACCTTAGAGAAGGAAATATATGTGTACAGTCATTGTCCGACTTCAATGAAGAAGGAATAATGAGCCCGGATAAATTTAATTTATTCTTAAAGTGCATCCATATGTATCAAACGAAAACGCATCAAGGGTTTGATTCTACTCATCTATGTTACCAATTGGATATATATACAATCAAGATTTTCTATCAAATGCACAAATTAGAAAATGTATTACACTCCGCGAAGAAATCTAAATATAGCACACATTGTTATATTGCAAACGAATCATTTACCATCAGAAAACAATATCATGTATCATTGATGATATGAGCGAAAGAGTTGTTCCACTCATCTATGTTACGAATTGGAACATAAATAATAGTATTGCTTATTAAAGTATTCTTCCTGTGAAATATATAAAAAGGATCCAAATTCACAAAACAAATGTTGAACTTCTTATCAATTACATTTATTATAATTTCTATCATGAAGTTGAAGGTATACTGCACTTACCGGTCAAAGGTTCACAGCTCTGTCCAAAGTACCAAAATTCAGTACCTTTTTAAACTGGGTTTTGCGGGTTGAATTACCCGGATGGATTGTACAAAAACTTAACATATCCCGTTACTACCTACAATGTACAGCCAATTGGATCATTTCTCGCATTTATGGGGATGGTTTCAAGGCATTCAGTACAATGACGTTTACGATTCCTTTGTGTATGGTTGGGATGGGGTGGAACGTGTTTGTGCTGGCCGTTTGCAAACTTTCTTTGGTTAATCGCTGGTGGCAACTTCAGCATTAAATGTTTCGCAATAACTTTATTTGTCCATTGATACTGGTTTTGTCGCTAGACTGCCTACGCATAATGGCTTTAAGTGCACTGGTGCTGTTGCATAATATTTAATTTAATATTTACAATCGGGAGCGGTTTATTTTTTGGATCAAAAATAAATCTACTTCGAGTTCGACATCTATTACGTTCTTTGTTGTAATTCCCTTTACAACATACCTCTATCGTTTTTGACGAGATTTGCTCTAGCAAAAGAGAGTTCAATCTTTAAAAATGTAAATTTAATGACTATTTGTCTCAGTGTATTAATTATGATTACAATGCAAGAATATTTTGACTAAAATTAAAAATCATATAGGTGCAGTATGCCTTGTAGTTTTTTTTAATGTATCTTTCATCAAGAAAGGACCACAGAGACATGGGATTGATGTTAAAAGTTGCATACATAAAGTGCTCTGTCAACTATTATTGAGATACTAAGCCGTCTCGATCTACAACGAATGGATGTCTTCACATGTACGCAAACTTCAACGATGCAATAAAGCTGGCTGTTTATCTAAGGAATAAACACATGACTAGGTTATTTAGTGCATATTTGGTTAGACACGCTTTCCTCTTATTATAGCAATATTAAATTTAACAATAATTAGACCTGTTCTTTAAGGTAGTGACATGGAGTAGACAATATTAGGACAATATGCATTAAAAACCAGTGTCTCTGCCGCAATCGAATTATGCATGCATGGAATGAAAATTATTCCAAATTTAAAAAAAAAATATAATAATTCAACATAATAAAATAGACTGAACAAAGAACTTAATGAGTGGTGGTCGGTGACTAAGTGAAATGCTGACTGCTTCATTGACCAGTGTGACTGGTAGCCAAGAGTGCCAGTGACGACGTGTGTATGTGTAACTCCATGCATGTAATCATTTAGCCGTGGGCTAATTTTGAGGTTTGTTATGCCCAGTGTTTCGGGAACTATAAAGATGATGTGTATGATATATGTCCCTTTTGTTTTCATCATTCTACAATTTGATACAAGTACTACATTTTTCACTATTTGAGTGAATACATTTTACTATATGAGTAAAATACCTCATTTTTACTATTTGTGTAAAACACATCATTCTTTTGGTCTTATGAATTTACTGTAAATCATTAACCTCTGTCCTTTTTTGGTGTAAGATCATTTATTTGTATTCACATTTTATGTTGCATTATTGGATTCGTACGGATTGTATTAATATTGTCGAATATTTGGATCTTATACATGCACGTATTAATCATAATTCTTTTCCTTTTCAAATCATTCATCAATAAACATTGTATTTGCATCACCATCAAAAGTGTTCTGTTATAAATCCGAAATCCAACCCGGTTACCTTGTTGCACATGTGTCTCAAATGGTATTGACAGAATATGAGGAAATTTATGATTCCTATAAATCAGTAATAAGTTTCTTTTTTATTTTGTTAAAACCGATTGTGTCATTTTCGAAACGTTCATTGTACCAGCGTTACTGTGACACGTACGTGGCAATGGCATTAAAACTACCACCGAGTGGTGTCTTGAAGAATGTATACATCGTTTTCAACTTTAACGATCTCTTGTACCATTGTCGGATATCAATGTGATCTGGATGGGATATATCTCTTGATTTTCAAACGGAAATAGTTCAAGGTGTTGAATGGACTTATGCTCGCTTCATAATAGATTTCAGTTTTACTTAAACGAAGATAGATATATAATCTTCTAATTATAGAGATACAATTAGACACAGATTTCCCATCACCAATTTCTCTATACACACTACTTTGCAACAGTAGGAGGAACATCACGATAAAATGTCAATATAGTAACCTTGATGAATCTCTTTTTCACAAATCATGGTATTTTTCTGATTTCAATTTCAGTGTCTCCGTCATTTACTCGATTTGCCAATAATTTGTTTGAGAGGGTATGATTTGTAAGCTTTTATAGCAACAGCAGATCTAATTCCATCGTTTCAGTTCCCGATGCAGACTTAAAAAAGATCTGTGGACATGTAGAGACATTTCAAGAATGTTAACTGCACTATATTGAAACTATTTCTCTGATATATATCTCACGCCTGTGCTAATTTTGTATTTTCAGATGTGTCTTACACTCTAAATGTTTTCACTGTTTCACGTGTTTCACGAACATTCATATTTCATGTATCTCAAGGAGAACCAATCAACGACATCAGCATTAGGTCAATGTGGATTAATTGCAATGCGTTATTTTACTCTTGTATTTTCCTCTAAACTAGTTCCTATTGTTTCTGCTACTTCAAAGCTGGAGATGATGACATAGGAATTCGTATTTATCCCGTCTTACTTTAGCCACTATTTTCTT
Organism: Megalonaias nervosa; assembly: GCA_016617855.1. Lineage (NCBI taxonomy): Eukaryota > Metazoa > Mollusca > Bivalvia > Unionida > Unionidae > Megalonaias > Megalonaias nervosa. Next base: position 41,300 of record JAECUM010094188.1, on the reverse strand, counting down.
TATCCGTTGTTTTAGTCAGCCAGTATATTTATTTTAAGTTTCTCATATGCGGAAGACTCATCATGTAAGCACACTAGTAAGCGTTTGTATATTCAGTACCTGTCCATGTCATTTAAGTATTTAACATTTTCAGCACGAGTGTCCAATTTCAGATTCCAGTACAAAATGTGTACAGAAGCAGCCATTATCCCTGGCAAAAATAGTTTAGGATGTGCATTAAATGATTAGCATGATGTGATTTATTTCTACATTTCAATCCTAACCATCTAGAATTCCTCCTTAATATCAGCAACATCTCATTCAATTTCACTTCTTTACATAGATAGTTCCCGAATGACGTCATCAGCCGCCATATTTGTGGTCAGCTGGCAGATTTACCGTTGTCTTTATATGGTGTTTGGAAGCTGAAAATAAATTCATTGAATTTCAAGATACTTTTACGAAAATTACACAAAAACGGAACGCAAATCAAGCTTTCTGTTAATATCTATATTTGTGATCTACAAACTGACATTGCTTCAGCGTGCCTTTTTAAAAATGGTAAATTTTGGTGATCGTATATAGGAGAAACTGCAACGTTCCCCGTCGTCCAGGTAAAATGGGCAGAATATCGTCTGCTAGTTACCTTGTCGGGAAGCATCTATAAATAACAATAATCATTAGTAATGTACAACACTCTACTACGATAAACAATACCGGAAGTTCCCATGTAGCATAAAGTATATGATATCTTTTTCTCTACCTCATATGAAACATACATTGTAATCACCCTATTCAAGTTCTGGTAGCGATAATTTTTCAATGCTGAATCTACAGAAGATAACTTTAACTAAGTTTGAGATAAACATAACGATTGATGGATGAAACCATTAAATTTAATTCAGGATGTTATCCAGAAAAGTTAAAAGGTCGAAGTGACAATGAAGTGGAACAACAAAGTGTTGTCTTTTTTTTTTTGTGCAAACAATGTGGCCAGTTTAGGTTAGCTTACAAAGCTGTCACATCCTTTTGTCCATATTCTTCTTTTAATTTATTCCATTTACCAGTAAAGTCTTTTAAAGCAGGATTTACATTTACTAATTTGTGGATTTTCCTAAATCAAATTTACCTCTTAAGAGTTCTCTGTGGATCCACTAGGAAATTATTTCTGCTAGTAGTGTCAGACCAACACAGGTCAAAGGTCGTATAAACACGATATGACTTTGGAAATCAACGGAATAGACTTACGACTATTGGTTTTAAAGTGAAACCGGCAATTTAAGTAACATCAACAAGTAATTTATTCCTTTACAAAACAAAGTGAAAATTCAGAAGACATTTACAGTAATGTGAATTAAATCGCCAATAATCAAATGTAATAGCACATGTCTAAACGTATAAACTGTTCCGAATGAATTCCAATTGAACTGAATAGCCTGATAAAGAACAATGATGCTATCAAGAATGTTTTGGTATGAGTTTACAATAATCCAAAAGGGGTGTATTAGTCCAACAGTGAATGAGCTGTAATAACCAAAAAGGGAATGAGCACTTTAGAAATGTCAATGAATATTTTGAAGAAACAATTCCTCTCGAATTACATCTCAACGCATTGGTAACTTGTGATCAAAATGGATTCCCACAGACTGACGTAAGACAGCAATTAAGTGCTTTTAGTTTATACACATTTTCACTTGACCCATATGTGACTCATTCGAACTGTATTTCCATTTCGATTCTTAAAAGTTTGTCTATACATTTTATATTCATAAAACATAATTAGTAAAATTAACAAACGTTAGCTATGTAAATATGCTGTTTACATTATCTAAAGTACAACTTAAGATCAAAACAAAAGTTAAGCACACACTTAAATATACACACCAATAGGTTTGAAATAGGTTAAAGTGTTATGCAGCGCAGAGAATCATCTAATTTACGTAACATACATAAATAGTATTTATTTCTGCATTTCATTCAAAATCTTGTCTAAACAGAAGGAGGCTGCAGCTTCATCGATTGCTTCGTTCTTCCAACAATCACACATGGGTTAGGACTGCAAGAAAATATGGGGACAGTTATCAGTATGTTCGCAGAGAATATGTAGGGTATGAAAAGTATTGAACATATTCAAATAAATGATATCCAGGTCACTGAAAGTAGGTTCATTCTAAGTGTTTCATGTTTTCAGTCTTTTCTTTGATGTCAGAAAGTAAATTATTCCAGAAACGTGTTGTCTTTGGGAAGAAATAATTAGTTAATGTTATTGTTGAACAGGCTGAAAGATAAAGAAATTCTTATCTCGGGTGATAGTTGAAATGGTCACAGTTTTAGTTACCACAGCATTTTGTTGAATTTCCCTTAGAAGGTAGATACGCATGTACGCTGTCTTTAGTCCATGTTAATTTTATGTATACGTCCGTCATATGGCACAACATATCACATTATGATATCTGATCTTGATCCGTCTTTTCAAAGTTTCGTTTCTGCACAATAAGTCGAGTGTTATACCATCTACCTTTTCCACATATTGCAGGTCGACTGAATTTAGAACATAAAAAACCTATCGTTCTGGGTTTTAAACGAAGAAAAACTAAAATCCTAACTAAAAAGGTTCTCCTTCACTAAAAAGCTATCGGGAGTCAGTAAGAGGCTTACAATCTACTCTCTGCAAAGATATTGCCAAAGGATTTCATTAAGTTATATATTCCCACGTAATACGTACTTTCATTGCTTGCTTAGATAGTACCAAAGTTACATGTACGTGTTGGGAGGAGGGTGGGGGGCATGTTCAGAAACGTAGAAGCTAGTACGTAATAATGTTCGGTTATATCATTTGTTATTCTCACATTCGGTCTGCTTGGATACAAATTCACCTACATAAGTATAAATTCCTAACCATATAGATCATAAGTAATAACGTCACCGTTTTATTAGATTTCATACGATGTATCAGTAACATACACAATCTCGGCCTTTTCAATCGCTGTATATCTCTCACAAATCTTATAGTTTGTATTCAGAAAGCGTAGTAGCAAGATGAAACATGGTAACAAAAGAACCTTTGTCGGTCCCTTATCCCTAACCTAACCCTACATCAGTTTTGTCAAGGAAACGTTGAAGTAAACTATGCACAAAAGGTATATATTAGCATTGCTCTTATAAATGCCCGACCCGCTAATTACAAGTTAGATGTTCTACAAGAATATTCCTGGCCATATTGTAATGATGTTCTATAAAATAAGATCATATGAATCGGTCTCTCCCATCTTTAATTGATTTCGTCCAAAAATCAACGAAGTTATATTCAATGTGAATCAAGACACATTTGTAGCCATAATGACAAGAGTCGAACTGTGTTTACCGTTAGAAACACTTGCTGAGAATAAGGCTCTTAAAATATGTGAATGTCAATTCATCACGTTTGCTTTCATTATCTAATATTCCAGTTAAACGTGTTCTACGGCTGAATAATATTCTACGATTTACATCACTCGCGTTATAAAATGGACTGGTTGTCTTTCAACGCCAGAGCAGTACACTGATTTAAGCCCAACATCCATTCAAAAAACTTATCACAAACAAACCTCTTCAAACTCTCTCTCTCTCTCTCTCTCTCTCTCTCTCTCTCTCTCTCTCTCTCTCTCTCTCTCATACTTCCCCAGACACAGATACAAGTACATGCACACTGGTTTTGCTTATAACAATGTAAATACCACATCTGACAACTTTTTTCTTGGCATTGTAAATTTATATATACAACTAATGGTTTGATGGCTTGTATGGGTGATTTTTATTAAAGCTAAGGAATTCTCCATTTGCTTGTATATAACTCCAGAACTGTGCCATTCATGATTGGATAGATTTCTCCTCCTATATTTCTTCAGCATTTGTCCAATGCTAACATAAATAGAATTGGCAAAATTATTTAGAATGACAAGTAAAATTGTCAAAAGAACTAAAACATATATAAGGAACCTGTGAACATTGTGAGAAAGGTGTCACTACTAAACATTTGACGGCTGTGTACATAATACTGCCAAGTTTAGATGAACAGTTAAAGATCTCTCAAATCATCTCTCATTTTCTGTCACCCTCCCTCCATCCTTTCCCTATCTTTCTCTCTCCATAACGCGTGCACATGGAAACTTCAGTACGATGGGAGTCAGTAGATGATGTGTGCATTTCGCATTTCCCTCTGCAAAATGTTGTAACACTGTAAACGAAAACATTTATCAATATTGACATCAGGATAATTCTTTAAATTCCTACTTATGTCATATATCAATTTCACTTTTCTAAAAACATATTACAAGAGAACTTGTGTCCATGAGTTAAACTAAACGTTAAGATAAATTTTGCAAACATGTTACTTGGAATCGAGATCAGGACATTAATTTTCCTCTTGTAAATTCCTGGTCCACTTAATCTTTGTCATGTTTTTATTTCAGAGACCTGACCTTGTTTACAACTTAGAATATTTTGGAGATGAGGTTGAAGATTTCTTTATTTAAGGTAATCATTGAAACTACAAGGTGCTTCTTGACTTAAGGACTAAATTACCATTTGGGAATTATTGTGATTTATTCAGTGACATTCAGGATCATATCATATTTATATATCATGACCATGTTCGAATTAGCACGTTCAATGCTGCTGACACATCACTTTCATTCAGAATACTCTATACGTTCCGACTTGTGATCATTTGGAATTTAATTGATAACTAACTCCAAAGGGACTTCTGTAAAAGGCCAAGTATACAATATAGCTCGTTGACTCGATTACGTAACAGAGTGAGACAATTTATTGAAGTACCCGTCGGATACGAAGTCATAAGATATTTGATATCAAAATTGTATCTGACATAATTAGAGACTCGTGTTTTCAATATTTAGAAAAGACGTACTGTATTCTTAACTACTCTATCACTCAGAGTGTTTTCCTGAGGAGACTTATATCTCTAGCATAACGCAGTGTCGCTTTCCGAGCAGTTACTGAAAATCTGAACCTTCTCAAGACCTGTGTTCTCTGCCAAATATGTATCTAATGTACGAAAGGCTTCGTTGATTGGGAAAGTTTTGTTTTCAATATCAAAGCTATGAATATTCCACATATTACTGCTAGATAAATTGATACAATCATCGTAACAAAGATAAAATTGAGTGATACAAACACTTTCTGTAAATTCTTCAACTTAATTTAGAAATGATTTATGGACATTAACCAGCGTCTTCGTGCTTTTCTTTTGGCCATCCTTCACCTTTATGTTCTTTACGAGATAATGTCACTTCGGTAGAGGTAGCAAAACTGTAACTTTATCGATGACGCTTGTATTTGCATTTCTTGTGTTGTATTAGTTTTATTGACATGTTCTTCCAGTTTAAAGTCGATATAGTCTTTTTTGACAACGTTTCATGTTCTCGTGTCTGCTACGATTTAAGATGTTCTAATGGAGGGACATGATAAATGTAACACTATGAGCAATCCTTGTTATTGCCTACCCTTTTTCTATCATGCTTCCTACGCCTTCCTTTACTAAAATGGCATGGCCTTTAATTAACATTCAGACACATCAACTGTGTTAAATGTATTTGTTTTCAATCACATTTATGACAAATATTGAATCCCGTCACATTTTTCTATGCATTGAATGTTTCCTTCAAACAACGCATTAGAGGCCCCAAATTAGTAAATTAGTTATTCTTTCAAAAGAAGTGGGCCCTATTGCCAGGTTAAGACTTTTAAGTGTCAAAAATGTTGCTATTTGGACTGAAAACAAAGGTTACTACCATCAAACTAACAACATCGTAGGATTTTAAGGTCACTATTGAACCTTACTAATGTACTGATATACGGCTTCCAGTACAAAATGTTTTTCGCCTTTACAACTGAACCTTAGGGAATCAGTAAGAACCATAAACCCTACTCTATGGGAACATAATTTTGATCTCTTTCACTAGGATACATGTTATTACGCAAACTTTGCTTTCTACCATTAGTTAGATCGTATCACGCTCACTTGTGTACATGTGTTGTGGGTGGTGGTACATTTGTAAACTGAATTGCTATAACGTATTAATGCTTGGTGATAATATATTCCTTCTTACTTTTGGACTTGTGGTTAAGGATGAAAATTCTCCTTGAGAGGTAATAATTCCAAATCATAAAGATCATACAAATAATTTTCATATCATTAATATTCCTAAGCTTGGGCCTTTTGGAAAAGCTTTATATCTGAATTCTGTTCTATATTTCCATATAGATATAGGTAGATAGATATATAGATAGAAAGATAATTGCGTTATGCGATAAAGGGATATTGTTTGTTTCATTTCTTTAATTTTGTTCTCGCTAGTGAAAATTAGCATGATCGTGAGGAATATCGTCGATGAAGACGTTTCGTGGATGTGTGTCTGTTTTCTTGTCCTAAACATGTTTCTTTTATTTCGCCCTGAAAAACCTGTTTAACACTGGAATTCTTATCCTTATACGTGCTATACAGTTCAGTTATGTTTTGAAGTTGCACCAGCTGTGATCAAAGAAGCAATATTGAAATGGTAGGGATAGATATATAGATAGATAGATAGGTACATAGACAGATAGATGTTACGTGCAGATTAATTGCTGCTCCTAAAATGATCATTACGGTACAAATTACATAGATATATTTGTTTTAATACAAGAGTTATATAATAGCACCAGGAAGAATAAATAAAACATATGAATGTATTCGATTCAATATTGTGTGTACAACGTCTACATTGTCACTTGTATTTCATGTTTGCTCGAGTTTTCATATGGTGCTATACTTCACGCTTCCATATCATATCCAGCTGATGCGTCTGGGTGTGTTGTTTTACTGGTTTGCATAGTTAGCAGCTGTTGCATCCATCTACTCCTCGTCACAGGATGGGGACACTGGTACATTTCTTGTTTGCATTTCCTAAATTTCTTCCATTGCATGTAATTCGCTAACTCTGCCAACATCAATTGTTAGGCTAGTGTTGCGACCGTTGATACTCCCTCAGATGATGGACTCAATGGTGTAGCTGTTGCCTGCACTGCTTCTACAGCTTCATTACCATCCGAATCGCTATCTCCATCAACATCTGCTGTTACAGATGGTGGTTCCACTGTTGATGCTATCTCAGATGACGGGTTCATTAGTGCATATGTTGCCTGCACTGCCTCTACCTCATCCTCTTCATCAGAATTGTAATCTCCATCAACATCAATTGTAACGGATTTTGATGCCACTGTTGATTCTGCCTCAGAGGACGGGATTAATGGTGCATCTATTGATTCTATAGCTTCTTCATTTCCAGTTGCAGATGCAGTTGGTAGTGGGCTGTCATAAGTCACTCAATTAGTTCCTTTAAACACAGATGCAAAATAATCATGTCATAAGGTATCAAAGACGTCCAAATAATTAACTAGATATTCAATAAATTTTAATTTCAATTCATCCTAAAATTAATATATACTTTTCAGTTATTTACGACTTTATATAACTGGGCATGTACAAGACAAAGATGATATATTCTGTGGAACACTTCTATTTACCATTGTCGTGTGTGTTTTCAAAATATATTTGAAAAACTACTACTCACCGATAGCGATAGTTATGAACATCAAAGCCACAGTATTCTTCAACATGTTTGCAATAATACGTCTGTGGAGGAAAAGAATAAGAAGAGCAATAATTTGTGCAACTCCAGAAGGATATGTTTTGTTTACATGTATACTATATTTTATTTTTAGACAATAATAACCTTATCATTGTAATGAACGTATGTAACTTCTGACATTTAGTGATTTGGTCTTGAATCTAACATCAATAAAACCAATGTATGTAATTGTTACGATATTACAGCGTTTGAACTAGCTAAAGCACTGTCGAGGATCTAAAATCGAACGAGTTAAAATAATTTTCAGGATAACATGACGGTAAAGGTTAGTAGACTATTTTCAAATTGTAAAGGGACAAATTCCATGATCCATTTGCAAGCGTTAAGAATTTTAATACTTATTTAAACGTTTTGAATGTGGTTCAATTTAACATATGAGCCATAATATTGTCTGCTGTGAAACTATTCTGGTGATGTCCTACTCTATTTTCATGAGTTCAAGCAGTGATCCTCAAATATAATAACTAATATCTTTCTTAAATGTACAGCGTAGACACCTATGACAAAATAACAGCGAACTCAATGATGTTCCAAAAGCACAGAAAGAAAAAAATTCCTTTGTGAATAATAACACAACGCCTTACCTTAGAGAAGGAAATATATGTGTACAGTCATTGTCCGACTTCAATGAAGAAGGAATAATGAGCCCGGATAAATTTAATTTATTCTTAAAGTGCATCCATATGTATCAAACGAAAACGCATCAAGGGTTTGATTCTACTCATCTATGTTACCAATTGGATATATATACAATCAAGATTTTCTATCAAATGCACAAATTAGAAAATGTATTACACTCCGCGAAGAAATCTAAATATAGCACACATTGTTATATTGCAAACGAATCATTTACCATCAGAAAACAATATCATGTATCATTGATGATATGAGCGAAAGAGTTGTTCCACTCATCTATGTTACGAATTGGAACATAAATAATAGTATTGCTTATTAAAGTATTCTTCCTGTGAAATATATAAAAAGGATCCAAATTCACAAACAAATGTTGAACTTCTTATCAATTACATTTATTATAATTTCTATCATGAAGTTGAAGGTATACTGCACTTACCTGTCAAAGGTTCACAGCTCTGTCCAAAGTACCAAAATTCAGTACCTTTTTAAACTGGGTTTTGCGGGTTGAATTACCCGGATGGATTGTACAAAAACTTAACATATCCCATTACTACCTACAATGTACAGCCAATTGGATCATTTCTCGCATTTATGGGGATGGTTTCAAGGCATTCAGTACAATGACGTTTACGATTCCTTTGTGTATGGTGGGGATGGGGTGGAACGTGTTTGTGCTGGCCGTTTGCCAACTTTCTTTGGTTAATCGCTGGTGGCAACTTCAGCATTAAATGTTACGCAATAACTTTATTTGTCCATTGATACTGGTTTTGTCGCTAGACTGCCTAAGCATAATGGCTTTAAGTGCACTGGTACTGTTGCATAATATTTAATTTAATATTTACAATCGGGAGCGGTTTATTTTTTGGATCAAAAATAAATCTACTTCGAGTTCGACATCTATTACGTTCTTTGTTGTAATTCCCTTTACAACATACCTCTATCGTTTTTGACGAGATTTGCTCTAGCAAAAGAGAGTTCAATCTTTAAAAATGCAAATTTAATGACTATTTGTCTCAGTGTATTAATTATGATTACAATGCAAGAATATTTTGACTAAAATTAAAAATCATATAGCTGCATTATGCCTTGTAGTTTTTTTGTATCTTTCATCATGAAAGGACCACAGAGGCATGGGCTTGTTGTTAAAAGTTGCATACAAAAAGTGCTCTGTCAACTATTATTGAGATACTAAGCAATCTCGATCTACAACGAATGGATGTCTTCACATGTACGAAAACTTCATCGATGCAATAAAGTTGGCTGTTTATCTAAGGAATAAACACATGGCTAGGTAATTTAGTGCCCATTTGGTTAGTCACTCTTTCCTCTTATTATAGCAATATTAAATTTAACAATAATTAGACCTGTTCTTTAAGGTAGTGACATGGAGTAGACAATATTAGGATAATATGCATGAAAAAACAGTGTTTCTGCCGCAATCGAATTATGCATACATGAAATGAAAATAATTCCAAATTAAAAAAAATAATATAATTCAACATAATAAAATAGACTGAATAAAGAACTTAATGAGTGGTGGTCGGTGACTACCTGAAATGCTGACTGCTTCAATGACCAGTGTGACTGGTAGCCAAGTGTGCCAGTGACGACGTGTGTATGTGTTACTCCATGCATGTAATGATTTGGCGGTGGGCTAATTTTGAGGTTTGTTATACCCAGTGTTTCGGGAACTATAAAGATGATGTGTATGATATATGTCCCTTTTGTTTTCATCATTCTACAAAGTGATACAAGTACTACATTTTTCAATATGTGAGTGAATACATTTTACTATATGAGTAAAATACATCATTTTTACTATTTGAGTAAAACACATCATTCTTTTGGTCGTGTGAATTTACTGTAAATCATTAACCTTTGTCCTTTTACGGTGTAAGATCATTTATTTGTATTCACAGTTTATGTTGCATTATTGGTTTCTTACGGATTGTGTTAATATTGTCCAATATTTGGAGTTTTTACATGCACGTATTAATCATAATTCTTTTCCTGTTCAAGTCATTCATCAATAAACATTGTATTTGCATCACCATCAAAAGTGTTCTGTTATAAATCCGAAATCCAACCCGGTTACCTTGTTGCACATGTGTCTCAAATGATATTGACAGAATATGAGGAAATGTATGATTCCTATAAATCAGTAATAAGTTTCTTTTTTATTTTGTTAAAACCGATTGTGTCATTTTCGAAACGTTCATTGTACCAGCGTTACTGTGACACGTACGTGACAATGACATTAAAACTACCACCGAGTGGTGTTTTGAAGAATGTATACATCGTTTTCAACTTTAACTATCTCTTGTACCATTGTCGGAACGCAAGGATATCAATGTGGTCTGGATGGGATATATCTGTTGATTTTCAAACGGAAATAGTTCAAGGTGTTGAATGGACTTATGCTCGCTTCATAATAGATTTCAGTTTTACTTAAACGAAGATAGATATATAATCTTCTAATTATAGAGATATAATTAGATACAGATGTCCCATCACCAATTTCTCTATACACACTACTTTGCAACAGCAGGAGGAACATCACGATAAAATGTTAATATAGTAACCTTGATGAATCTCTTTCTCACAAAACATGGTATTTTTCTGATTTCAATTTCAGTGTCTCTGTCATTTACTCGATTTGCCAATAATTTGTTTGAGAGGGTATGATTTGTAAGCTTTTATAGCAACAACAGATCTAATTCCATCGTTTCAGTTCCCGATGCAGACTTAAAAAAGATCTGTGGACATGTAGAGACATTTCAAGAATGTTAACTGCACTATATTGAAACTATTCCTCTGATATATATCTCACGCCTGTGCTAATTTTGTATTTTCAGATGTGTCTTACACTCTAAATGTTTTCACTGTTTCACGTGTTTCACGAACATTCATATTTCATGTATCTCAAGGAGAACCAATCAACGACATCAGCATTAGGTCAATGTGGATTAATTGCAATGCGTTATTTTACTCTTGTATTTTCCTCTAAACTAGTTCCTATTGTTTCTGCTACTTCAAAGCTGGAGATGATGACATAGGAATTCGTATTTATCCCGTCTTACTTTAGCCACTATTTTCTTTATCCGTTTTTTTAGTCAGCCAGTATATTTATTTTAAGTTTCTCATATGCGGAAGACTCATCATGTAAGCACACTAGTAAGCGTTTGTATATTCAGTACCTGTCCATGTCATTTAAGTATTTAACATTTTCAGCACGAGTGTCCAATTTCAGATTCCAGTACAAAATGTGTACAGAAGCAGCCATTATCCCTGGCAAAAATAGTTTAGGATGTGCATTAAATGATTAGCATTACGTGATTTATTTCTACATTTCAATCCTAACCATCTAGAATTCCTCCTTAATATCAGCAACATCTCATTCAATTTCACTTCTTTACATAGATAGTTCCCGAATGACGTCATCAGCCATCATATTTGTGGTCAGCGGGCAGATTTACCGTTGACTTTATATGGAGTTTGGAAGCTGAAAATAAATTCATTGAATTTCAAGATACTTTTACGAAACGTACACAAAAACGGAACGCAAATCAAGCTTTCTGTTAATATCTATATTTGTGTTCTACAAACTGACATTGCTTCAGCGTGCCTTGTTAAAAATGGTAAATTTTGGTGATCGTATATAGGAGAAACTGCAACGTTCCCCGTCGTCCAGGTAAAATGGGCAGAATATCGTCTGCTAGTTACCTTGTCGGGAAGCATCTATAAATAACAATAATCATTAGTAATGTACAACACTCTACTACGATAAACAATACCGGAAGTTCCCATGTAGCATAAAGTATATGATTTCTTTTTCTCTACCTCATATGAAACATACATTGTAATCACCCTATTCAAGTTCTGGGAGCGATAATTTTTCAATGCTGAATCTACAGAAGATAACTTTAACTAAGTTTGAGATAAACATAACGATTGATGGATGAAACCATTAAATTTAATTCAGGATGTTATCCAGAAAAGTTAAAAGGTCGAAGTGACAATGAAGTGGAACAACAAAGTGTTGTGTTTTTTTTTGTGCAAACAATGTGGCCAGTTTAGGTTAGCTTACAAAGCTGTCACATCCTTTTGTCCATATTCTTCTTTTAATTTATTCCATTTACCAGTAAAGTCTTTTAAAGCAGGATTTACATTTACTAATTTGTGGATTTTCCTAAATCAAATTTACCTCTTAAGAGTTCTCTGTGGATCCACTAGGAAATTATTTCTGCTAGTAGTGTCAGACCAACACAGGTCAAAGGTCGTATAAACACGATATGACTTTGGAAATCAACGGAATAGACTTACGACTATTGGTTTTAAAGTGAAACCGGCAATTTAAGTAACATCAACAAGTAATTTATTCCTTTACAAAACAAAGTGAAAATTCAGAAGACATTTACAGTAATGTGAATTAAATCGCCAATAATCAAATGTAATAGCACATGTCTAAACGTATAAACTGTTCCGAATGAATTCCAATTGAACTGAATACCCTGATAAAGAACAATGATGCTATCAAGAATGTTTTGGTATGAGTTTACAATAATCCAAAAGGGGTGTATTAGTCCAACAGTGAATGAGCTGTAATAACCAAAAAGGGAATGAGCACTTTAGAAATGTCAATGAATATTTTGAAGAAACAATTCCTCTCGAATTACATCTCAACGCATTGGTAACTTGTGATCAAAATGGATTCCCACAGACTGACGTAAGACAGCAATTAAGTGCTTTTAGTTTATACACATTTTCACTTGACCCATATGTGACTCATTCGAACTGTATTTCCATTTCGATTCTTAAAAGTTTGTCTATACATTTTATATTCATAAAACATAATTAGTAAAATTAACAAACGTTAGCTATGTAAATATGCTGTTTACATTATCTAAAGTACAACTTAAGATCAAAACAAAAGTTAAGCACACACTTAAATATACACACCAATAGGTTTGAAATAGGTTAAAGTGTTATGCAGCGCAGAGAATCATCTAATTTACGTAACATACATAAATAGTATTTATTTCTGCATTTCATTCAAAATCTTGTCTAAACAGAAGGAGGCTGCAGCTTCATCGATTGCTTCGTTCTTCCAACAATCACACATGGGTTAGGACTCCAAGAAAATATGGGGACAGTTATCAGTATGTTGGCAGAGAATATCTCGGGTATGAAAAGTATTGAACATATTCAAATAAATGATATCCAGGTCACTGAAAGTAGGTTCATTCTCAGTGTTTCACGTTTTCAGTCTTTGCTTTGATGTCAGAAAGTAAATTATTCCAGAAACGTGTTGTCTTTGGGAAGAATTAATTAGTTAATATTATTGTTAAACAGGCTGAAAAATAAAGAAATTCTTATCTCGGGTGATAGTTCAAATGGTCACAGTTTTAGTTACCACAGCATTTTGTTGAATTTCCCTTAGAAGGTAGATACGCATGTAGGCTGTCTTTAGTCCATGTTAATTTTATGTATACGTCCGTCATATGGCATAACATATCACATTATGATGTCTGATCGTTGATCCGTCTTTTCAAAGTTTCGTTTCTGCACAATAAGTCGAGTGTTATACCATCTACCGTTTCCACATATTGCAGGTCGACTGAATTTAGAACATAATAAACCTATCGTTCTGGGTTTTAAACGAAGAAAAACTAAAATCCTAACTAAAAAGGTTACTCCTTCACTACAAAGCTATCGGGAGTCAGTAATAGGCTTACAATCTACTCTCTGCAAAGATAATGCCAAAGGATTTCATTAAGATATATATATTCCCACGTAATACTTACTTTCATTGCTTGCTTTGATATTACCAAAGTTACATGTACGTGTTGGGAGGAGGGTGGGGGGCATGTTCAGAAACGTAGAAGCTAGTACGTAATAATGTTCGGTTATATCATTTGTTATTCTCACATTCGGTCTGCTTGGATGCAAATTCACCTACATAAGTATAAATTCCTAACCATATAGATCATAAAAAATAACGTCACCTTTTTATTTGATTTCATACGATGTATCAGTAACATACACAATCTCGGCCTTTTTAATCGCTGTATATCTCTCACAAATCTTATATTTTGTATTCAGAAAGCGTTGTAATCAGATGAAACATGGTAACGAAAGAACCTGGGTCGGTCCCTTATCCCTAACCTAACCCTACATCAGTTTTGTCAAGGAAACGTTGAAGTAAACTATGCACAAAAGGTATATATTAGCAGTGCTCTTACAAATGCCCGACCCGCTAATTACAAGTTAGATGTTCTACAAGAATATTCCTGGCCATATTGTAATAATGTTCTATAAAATAAGATCATATGAATCGGTCTCTCCCATCTTTAATTTATTTCGTCCAAAAATCAATGACATTATATTCAATGTGAATCAAGACACATTTGTAGCCATAATGACAAGAGTCTAACTGTGTTTACCGTTAGAAACACTTGCTGAGAATAAGGCTCTTAAAATATGTGAATGGCAATTCATCACGTTTGCTTTCATTATCTAATATTCCAGTTACACGTGTTCTACGGCTGAATAATATTCTACGATTTACATCACTCGCGTTATCAAATGGACTGGTTGTCTTTCAACGCCAGAGCAGTAAACTGATTTAAGCCCAACATCCATTCAACCAACTTATCACAAACAAACCTCTTCAAACTCTCTTCCTCTCTGTCTCTCTGTCTGTCTGTCTCTCTCTCTCATACTTCCCCAGACACAGATACAAGTACATGCACACTGGTTTTGCTTATAACAATTTAAATACCACATCTGACAACTGTTTTCTTGGCAATGTAAATTTATATATACAACTAATGGTTTGATGGCTTGTATGGGTGATTTTTACTAAAGCTAAGGAATTCTCCATTTGCTTGTATATAACTCCAGAACTGTGCCATTCATGATGGGATAGATTTCTCCTCCTACATTTCGTCTGCATTTATCCAATGCTAACATAAATATAATTGGCAAAATTATTTAGAATGACAAGTACAATTCTCAAAAGCACTAATATATATATAAGGAACCTGTGAACATTGTGAGAAAGGTGTCACTACTAAACATTTGACGGCTTTGTACATAATACTGCAAAGTGTAGATGAACAGTTAAAGATATCTCAAATCATCTCTCATTTTCTGTCACCCTCCCTCCATCCTTTCCCCATCTCTCTCTCCATAACGCGTGCACATGGAAACTTCAGTACGATGGGAGTCAGTAGATGATATGTGCATTTCGCATTTCGCCTGCAAAATGTTGTAACACTGTAAACGAAAACATTTATCAATATTGACATCAAGATAATTCTTTAAAGTCCTACTTATGTCATATATCAATTTCACGTTTCTAACAACATATTACAAGCTAACTTGTGTCCATGAGTTAAACTAAACGTCAAGATAAATTTTGCAAACATGTTACTTGGAATCGAGATCAGGACATTAATCTTCCTCTTGTAAATTCCTGGTCCACTTAATCTTTGTCATGTTTTTATTTCAGAGACCTGACCTTGTTTACAACTTAGAATATGTTGGAAATGAGGTTGAAGATTTCTTTATTTAAGGTAATCATTGAAACTACAAGGTGCTTCTTAACTTAAGGACTAAGGATTGCGATTTATTCAGTGACATTCAGGATCATATCATATTGATATATCATGACCAGTTTCGAATTAGCACTTTCAACGCTGCTGACACATCACTTTCATTCAGATTACTCTATGCGTTTCGATTTGTGATCATTTGGAATTTAATTGATAACTAACTCCAAAGTGACATCTGTAAAAGGCAATGTATACAATATAGCTCGTTGACTCGATTGCGTAACAGACTGAGACAATTTATTGAAGCAGCCGTCGGATACAAAGTCATAAGATATTTGATATCAAAATTTTTTCTTACATAATTAGAGACTCGTGTTTTCAATATTTAGAAAATACGTACTGTATTCTTAACTACTCTATCACTCAGAGTGTTTTCCTGAGGAGACTTCCATCTCTAGCATGACGCAGTGTCGCTTTCCGAGCAGTTAGTGAAAATAGGTACATCTTCAAGACCTGTGTTCCCTGCCAAATATTTATTTAATGTACGAAAGGCTTTGTTGTGTGGGTAAGTTATGTTTTCAATATCAAAGCTATGAATATTCCAAATATTACTGCTAGATAAACTGATACACTCATCGTAGCAAAAGATTAAATTGAGTGATACAAACACTTTCTGTAAATTCTTCAACATATTTTAGAAATTATTTATGGACATTAAGCAGCGTCTTCGTGCGTTTATTTTGGCCCTCCTTCACCTTTATGTTCTTTACGAGATAATGTCACTTCGGCAGAGGTAGCGAAACTGTAACTTTATCGATGACGCTTGTATTTGCATTTCTTGTGTTATATTAGTTTTATTGACAGGTTTTCTAGTTTAAAGTCGATATAGTCTTTTTTAACAACGTTTCATGTTCTCGTGTCTGCTACGATATAAGATGTTCTAATGGAGGGACATGATAAATGTAACACTATGAGGAATCCTTGTTATTGCATACCCTTTTTCTATCATGCTTCCTACGCCTTCCTTTACTAAAATGGCATGGCCTTTAATTAACATTCAGACACATCAACTGTGTTAAATGTATTTGTTTTCAATCACATTTATGACAAATATTGAATCCCGTCACATTTTTCTATGCATTCAATGTTTCCTACAAACAACGAATTAGAAGCCCCAAATTAGTCAATTAGTTATTCTTTCAAAAGAAGTGGGTCCTATTGCCAGGTTAAGACATTCAAGTGTCAAAAATGTTGCTATTTGGACTGAAAACAAAAGTTACTACCATCAAACTGACAACATCGTAGGATTTTAAGGTCACTATTGAACCTTACTAATGTAATGATATACGGCTTCCAGTACAAAATGTTTTTCGCCTTTACAACTGAACCTTTTGGAATCAGTAAGAGCCATAAACAATACTCTATTGGAACATAATTTTGATCTCCTTCACTAGGATACATATTGTTACGCAAATTTTGCTTTCTACCATTAATTAGATCGTACCACGCTCACTTGTGTACATGTGTTGTGGGTGGTGGTACATTTCTAAACTGAATTGCTATAACGTGTTAATGCTTGGTGATATTATTTTCCTTCTGACTTTTGGACTTGTGGTTAAGGAGGAAAATCCTCCTTGAGAAGTAATGATTCCAAATCATAAAGATCATAAAAATAATGTTCATATCATTAATATTCCTAAGCTTGGGCCTTTGGAAAAGCTTTATATCTGAATTCTGTTCTATATTTCAATAGAGACATAGGTAGATAGATAGATAGATAGATAATTGCGTTATGCGATAAAGGGATATTGTTTGTTTCATTTCTTTAATTTTGATCTCGCTAGTGAAACTTAGCATGATCGTGAGGAATTTCGTAGATGAATACATTTCGTGGATGTGTGTTGTCCTAAATTTTTTCTTTTATTTCGCCCTGAAAAACCTGTTTAACACTGGAATTATTATCCTTATACGTGCTATACAGTTCAGTTATGTTTTGAAGTTGCACCAGCTGTGATCAAAGAAGCACTATTGAAATGGTAGGGATAGATATATAGATAGATACATAGGTACATAGATAGATAGATGTTTCGTGCAGATTAATTGCTGCTCCTAAAATGATCATTACGGTACAAATTACATAGATATATTTCTTTTAATACAAGAGTTTTTTTAATAGCAACAGGAAGGATAAATAAAACATATGAATGTATTCGAATCAATATTGTGTGTACAACGTCTACATTGTCACTTGTATTTCATGTTTGCTCGAGTTTTCATATGGTGCTATACTTCACGCTTCCATATCAAATCCAGATGATGCATCTGGGTGTGTTGTTTTACTGGTTTGCATAGTTAGCAGCTTTTGCATGCTTCTACTCCTCGTCACAGGATGGGGAGAATGGTACATTTCTTGCTTGCATTTCCTAAATTTCTTCCATTGCATGTAATTCGCTAACTCTGTCAGCATCAATTGTTAGGCTGGTGATGCGACCGTTGATACTCCCTCAGATGACGGACTCAATGGTGTATCTGTTGCCTGCACTGCTTCTACAGCTTCATTACCATCCGAATCGCTCTCTCCATCAACATCTGCTGTTACAGATGGTGGTTCCACTGTTGATGCTATCTCAGATGACGGGTTCATTAGTGCATCTGTTGCCTGCACTGCCTCTACCACATCCTCTTCATCAGAATTGTAATCTCCATCAACATCAATTGTTACGGATGGTGAGGCCACTGTTGATTCTGCCTCAGAGGACGGGGTTAATGGTGCATCTGTTGATTGTATAGCTTCTTCATTTTCAGTTGTAGATGCAGTTGGTAGTGGACTGCCATAAGTCACTGAATTAGTTCCTTTAAACATAGATCCAAAATAATCATGTCATAACGTATCAAAGGCGTCAAAATAATTAACTAGATATTCAATGAATTTTAAATTCAGTTCATCCTAAAATTAATATATACTATTAAGCTATTTACGACTGGATATAACTGAGCATGTACAAGACAAAGATAATATATTCTGTAGAACACTTCTATTTACCATTGTCGTGTGTGTTTTCCAAATATATTTGAAAAACTACTACTCACCGATAGCGATTGTTATGAACATCAAAGCCACAGTATTCTTCAACATGTTTGCAATAATACGTCTGTGGAGGAAAAGAATAAGAAGAGCAATAATTTTTGCATCTCCAGAAGGATATGTTTTGTTAACACGTATAATATATTATATCTTTAGACAATACTAGCCTTATCATTGTAATGAACGTATGTAATTTCTGACATTTAGTGATTTCGTTTTGAATCTAACATCAATAAAACAAATGTATGTAATTGTTACGATATTACAGCGTTTGAACTATTTAATGAACTGTCGAGGGTCTAAAATCGAACGAGTTAAAATAATTTTCAGGATAACATGACGGTAAAGGTTAGTAGACTATTTTCAAATTGTAAAGGGACAAATTCCATGGTCCATTTGCAAACATTAAGAATTGCAATACTTATTTAAACGTTTTGAATGTGGTTCAATTTAACATATGAGCCATAATATTGTCTGCTGTGAAACAATACTGGTGATGTCCTACTCTATTTTCATGAGTGCAAGCAGTGATACTCAAATACAATAACTTATATCTTTCTTGAATGTACAGCGCAGAAACTTATGACAATATAATCGCGCAGTCAATGATGCTCCAGAAGCACAGAAAGAGCAAATTTCCTTTGTGAATAATAACACAACGCCTTAGCTTAGAGAAGGAAATATATGTGTACAGTCATTGTCCGACTTGAATGATAAAGGAATAATGCGCCCGGATAAATTTAATTTATTCTTAAAGTGCATCCATATGTATCAAACGAAAACGCATCAAGGGTTTGATTCTACTCATCTATATTACCAATTGCATATATATATATATATATATATATATATATATATATATATATATATATATATATATATATATATATATATATATATATATAATCAATATTTCCTATCAGATGCACAAATTAGAACATATACTACACTCCGCGAAGAAATCTAAATATAGCACACATTGTTATATTGCAAACGAATCATTTACCATCATTCTGTTAAAAAAAACAATATCATTTATCACTGATGATATGAGCAAAATAGTTGTTCCACTCATCTATGTTACCAATTGGAACATACATAATAGTATTGCTTATTAAAGCATCATTTCCTGTGAACTATATAAAAAGGATCCAAATTCACAAACAAATGTTGAACTTCTGTTCAATTACATTTATTAAAATTTCTATCATGAAGTTGAAGGTGTACTGCACTTACCTGTCAAAGGTTCCCAGCTCTGTCCAAAAACACCACAATACAGTACCTTTTTAAACTGGATTTTACGGGTTGAATTACCCGGATGGATTGTACAAATACTTAACATATCCCATTACTACCTACAATGTACAGCCAATTGGATCATTTCTTGCATTTTTGGGGATGGTTTCAAGGCATTCAGTACAATGACGTTTACGATTCCTTTGTGTTTGGTTGGGATTGGATGGAACGTGTTTGTGCTGGCCGTTTGCCAACTTTCTTTGGTTAATCGCCGGTGACAACATCGGCATAACATGTTACGCAATAACTTTATTTGTCCATGGATACTGGTTTTGTCGCTAGACTGCCTAAGCATAATGGCTTTAAGTGCACTGGTATTGTTGCATAATAATTACTTTAATATTTACAATCGGGAGCGGTTTATCTTTTGGATCAAAAATAAATCTACTTCGAGTTTGACATCTAATACGTTCTTAGTTGTAATTCCCTTTGCAACATACCGTTATCGTTTTTTTTTTTTTTTTTTACAAGAGTTGCTGTAGGAAAAGAGAGTGAAAGCTTTAAAAATGTAAATTTGATAACTATTTGTCTCAGTGATTACAATGCAAGAATATTTTGAATAAAATTAAAAATCATATAGGTGCAGTATGCTTTGTAGTTTGTATGTATCTTTCATCAAGAAAGGACCACAGAGACATAGTCTTGATGTTAAAAATTGCATACAAAAAGTAATCCTTCAGCTGTTATTCAGATATAATGCAGTCTCGCTCTACAACGAATGGATGTCTTCACATCTACGCAAACTGCATTCATGCAATAAAGCTGGCTGTTTATCTAAGGAATCAACACATGACTAGGTAATTTTGTGTACTGTTTGTTTAGTCACGCTATCCTCCTAGTATAGCAATTTTAAATTCAACAACAACGAGTCCTGTTCTTTAAGGTAGTGACGTGGATTATACAGTATTAGGATAATATGCATTAAACACCAGTGTCTCTACCACATTCGAATTATGCAATGCTTGGGATGAAAATTATTCAAAATGAAAGAAGATGAATGTAAAATAACAAAATAGACTGAATACAGAACTTAATACCTCAGTGAACAAGATTGTGGGAGTCAATATATAGATTGTCCATATCAACCACTAGTGACCAGTTGCAGCAAACAAAGCAGATTCAATACCCAAAGGGAGCTTTCAAAACTGTATTTATCTAACTTGGCTGCCATGGACAACTGACGCAGATAGTAATCATTTTAACATATCGATCAGAAACAAATTTTAAATAACTGATAATAATTTATGTGAAATATTTGGGGATAAAATAGGGAATCACCTGCAATAAAATGCAAATTAGGTTATTACGCGTAAAAACATTGATCGAAACTCCAAGAGCAAGTAAATCTTAATAGTCTATTTCAGTCTCTAAAAAGGAAGTCAAATAATGTAACCAGTCGTGATTTCATTATCAGGTAGTTAGCATCTATAACGGAACAAAGTTTAAATTTTTGCGCGCGCATGCACGAGAGAGACAGTTATGTAGATTTTGCAAGTCGAAATAAAATAATATCGCCAAACCATTTTGTACACATAGCAACACATTCGCGAAAACTAATAATCTATTTATCTCTCCAGATCATGAACACAAAAGCCATATTATCACTACCGTATTCAAAATGAAAGAAAACAAAACAAAACAAAAGAATCTAAATAGAAACAAACATAGCACAATCTACGTTACTCTCTCTCTCTCTCTCTCTCTCTCTCTCTCTCTCTCTCTCTCTCATTATCATCATCATTGCCCAGACACAGATACAAGTACTTACAGCCTGGTGTTGCTTTTAACAGCTGAAATACCATCTCTCACAGCGGTTTTCTTGCAATACGTTGTTGCATATATAATGAATTATTTACTTGTTTTTATGGGTGATTTTGACTTGATTTCAAGGAAATGTTCCATTTAGTTATTTATAACTGCAGACCTTTGTCGTCGATATTGGGATATATATCTGCCTAGAGCTTTCTTTTGCATGCATCCAATGCTAACATAAACCGAACTGAAATATTATGCAGACGGTCGAAATAAAATGGTCAAACGAAAGAAACCTTTTTACTCCAGGTTTGAATGAAACTGTCAACAATGTGAAAAAGGTGTCAATACAAAGAGACAGAATTTCATTCTCTTCCCCTGTTCCAAAATTTAAGTAGAAATAAAACTAAAACTATTTTGAATAGAAAGCAAAAGATGTTACCCATAAGAATAACAACAAAGCGATATTATCAAGTCACTATTGAGTATTTTCTAATGTACCGATATATGGCTCACAGCAAATATTGTTTTATCACCTTTACTACTTAGCTCTACTTAGCTCTGTTGAGTCTGTAATAGGTTTAAATTCTACTCTATGCAAATATAATGTCCGAGCTTTTCAATAAGTTATATACTTGCACGAAAATTTCACTTACTTTGTTTGCTCAGATAGTACCGAATCTACGTGTACATTTTAACTTTCAGACTCCTGGTTTTGACTGCAAATTCTCCTAGAGAAGTGAAAAAATCCAGACCATAGCGATTATAAATACTAAGGTCAATAATCAATTAGTTTGCATAAGAAGTATCAGCAAGATACCGAGTCAACCCATTAACCAATCTCTACTTAACCTTTGTTAAACAGCCATTTAAATAAAATATGTATAAAATGCATTTATGAACATTGCTATTTCAAATGCTATATCCACTAATCAAAGTTAAATGTGCTACAAGAATATTCCTGGCCATATTGTAATAATGGTCTCTAAATTATGATCATACGATGTGGGGTCTCCGATCTTTCATTTATTTCGTGCAAAAGTGAATCATATGCAATACGAATCAATCCAAATTTAAAGCCATAATGACAAAAGCCAAATTGTGTATTCAGATAGAAACCATTGCTGCCAAAATGGCTCTTAAAAGACATGAACGTTAAATTGTCACGTTTGCACTCTTTATCGAAGTATTCTCTTTATATGTGCGCTACAGTCCTGTTATGTCCAAAGATTTAAATCACGCGTGTTAATAAATGACCCTGTTGTCTTTCATACGCAAGAGCAGAAATTTGAACTACGCTCACTCTCCATTCAAGTCACTGGTACAAACACATCAGATGTTTATCACCAAGTTGTCTAAATTTAATTAAACAGAGTTCGCCATTATGCAACATTACCTACTTAATGCCACCTACGCATTTAAGTCCCTTTTCTTAAAAGAATCAAGTAATGAATCAATACTCGCAGACGGCTAATCTTTTTTATCAACCTATTTATATCTTTTTGTTCAGCTAGCCACGGGGACTAGCTCAAGGAACTGTAGATAATAGCCTACGCAAACCACATTTCCCCTCCAAAATTATGTATTGTACCGACTCCGTATAAACCTACTTTTAATTACAAGAGCAACATCCATTACCTGTACAATTGACGTTGTAATTGGAAATTATAATTTACTTTCGCCACTTCTCAATTACGCTGTCCAATTAACCAATCAAAAAACGAAAATTAGACACTTCTCCAAGCATGTACTACTTATACCAGTCTTTTCGGACTTGCTAATGATCTAGTTATCATACATATTTACAGCTATTTTAATCGTGAATCGATTTATCGAGCTATATAGCTAAACAATTGTCAGTTGGTATTTGAAATTCGAAGACACTGTATTCAGATCGTTCAGCCACATGATCATCGAAACATGCGCACATTTGATTGAAATTAGCATTTGTTTCTTGGACAAAAGAACAGACATGTATTTCCCCGTCGATAATTTGGAGAATGCAAGAAAGGAGAAATTGAAATAAAGATGTTAAACTAAACGTATCTCCATAATGTGTTTAGAACCCTCTAACTTTAGACTTTTCTGTCTGTATTTCTTTATTCTATAGGAATAACTTAACCCAGTCGCTACAGTATAATTTATGCATCGTGATAATTTTACATTTGTACAAAGAATAACATTTATTTTTGGTTACTTATCACTTAAATTTACGCCTTTTATTGCGCAACTTTTCACTTACTGACATATGAACACAGGAATTAGCGCTTAGATTCATTCTTTGCGATCTATATAAATATAACCAAGTTGAATAATACGATCGCTAAGTCTTGATGATATGTTGATTTTGCATTACTATAATGAATATAACCATTGCTGATATATTGATTTCCCATTACTATAACGCGTACAACCATTGATAATATGATGATTTTCCGTTACTATAATGCATATAACCATCGATAATATGCTGATTTCCCATTCCTATAATGAATTTAACTATTGATGACATGTTGATTCCCCATTACTATAATGAATATAACCATTAGGGATACATTGATTTCCCATTACAATAATGAATATAACCATTGATGATATGTTGATGTATGTATAAGAAGTAATTGATACCGTGCTGTATTATGACGTTTGTTTTACCATACAAGAACGTATGGGTATCTCGATGTGAATGAATGCGTGACCAAGGCAATTTAATAGCTGTTATCTGATGATAGGCTGTGTGTAGTGCGAGATGAGCGGGCTAAGGAAAAATATTGTACCGTCCTTGCGTTTTCACAGGAAGCTTTTAAGGGGATAGGGAACTTCCGGTTCCATTAGGTCCCAAGTCTTCAAAAGTTGGAGACGAAACTGAGTCTGTAGCCGAGACAGTCGAAGTCAACAGAAGAGTACTCGTGGGAGAGAAGGTGGAAGAGGAGGAGAAGGAGTCTGGAGATAAAATGGAGGAGGAGGATAAGGTGTCTAGAGAAAGTTGAGGAGTAAGAGGTAAAGGAATTTGGAGAAAGATAGCCGAGGAAGAACATAAGGATTAGGGAGAAAAATAGAAAGAAATTATACAACAGATGTGAAGAAATACAACGCCTTAGCTTCGATAAGGACATATATGTCTACAGTCATTGTCCGACTTCAATGAAAAAGGAATAATGCGCCCAGATAATTTTAATTTATTCTGAAAGTGCATCTGTATGTATCAAAAGAAAACGCATCAAGGGAATCTAAGCTTCTGCAGCAGACGTAATGGCTTTTTTTTTTTCACTTGGGAAGTGGAAACATTGTTACAAGTGGCTGGTGACAGAGTAACATTTCCTTCAATCCACATGTAGAATTGTCTTTTCAGTGCCTACAGTTAATGGAAACATCGCCAATCGGTGGGGAATGGTTATATTTTTATTTTATTGTCCCTCTTTCCCGTGTTCTCGCTATCTGTTTCGATTCTGCCATTATCCAGATATTATTTTGGACCTTTTCTAAAAAGGTTGCGTATGGAATGATATTTACCATAGATTAAAATATCCGCATTATTTTGGTTGCGCTTCCATGTGTGTGTGTGTGTGTGTGTGTGTGTGTGTGTGTGTGTGTGTGTGTGTGTGTGTTCTGAGGAAATACAAATCGCTTGTCACTAAAACCATCACTATACGTGCTTATACCTTACGATATCTTGTAAGATCAAAGAAGTGTTTTAGAAGTCAGTATATATATATATATATATATATATATATATATATATATATATATATATATATATATATATATATATATATATATATATATATATCTAATCAAGATTTCCTATCAAATGCACAAATCAGTAAATTTATTAAACTCCGCGGGAAATCGAAATATAACACATATTGTTATATTTCAAACGAATCATTTACCATAATTGTGTTAAGAAAACAATATCATTTATCATCGATGATATGAGCAAAACAGTTGTTCCACTCATATATGCTGCAAATTGGAACATAAATAATAGTATTGCTAATAAAAGTATTCTTCCTGTGAAATATATAAAAGGACCCAAATTCACAAACAAATGCTGAATTTCTTATCAATTACATTTGTAAAACGTTCTAAATTTACATTTATAAAGATTCATTTGTGTATGTTGGGGATGGGGTGCAACGTGTTTGCGCTGGACTTTTGTCACCATTCTTTGGTTAATCGCCGGTGGCAAATTCAGCATTAAATGTTACGCAATAACTGTATTTTTTTGTGGACACTGGTTTTGTCGCTAGACTGTCTTAGCATAATGATTTTAGGTACACTAGTACTGTTGCATAGTGGTTACCTTAATATTCAGAATCGGGAGCGGTTTAGCTTCCGAAAAAAAAAATAATTCTACTTCGAGATCAACATGTAATACGTTCTTAGTTGTAATTCCCTTTACAACATACCTCTATCGTTTTTGACGAGATTTGCCCTAGCAAAAGAGAGTTCAATCTTTAAAAATGCAAATTTAATGACTATTTGTCTCAGTGTATTAATTATGATTACAATGCAAGAATATTTTTACTAAAATTAAAAATCATATAGGTGCAGTATGCCTTCTAGTTTTTTATGTACCTTTCATCAAGAAAGGACCACACAGACATGGGTTTGATGTTTAAAGTTGCATACAAAAAGTGCTCTGTCAACTATTATTGAGATACTAAGCAATCTCGATCTACGACGAATGGATGTCTTCATATGTACGCAAACTTCATCGATGTAATAAAGCTGGCTGTTTATCTAAGGAATAAACACATGCATAGGTAATTTAGTGCACATTTAGTTAGTCACTCTTTCCTCTTATTATAGCAATATTAAATTTAACAATAATTAGACCTGTTCTTTAAGGTAGTGACATGGAGTAGACAATATTAGGATAATATGCATTAAAAACCAGTGTCTCTGCCGCAATCGAAGTATGCATGCATGGAATGAAAATTATTCCAAATTTAAAAAAACATAATAAAATAGACTGAATAAAGAACTTAATGAGTGGTGGTCGGTGACTACCTGTAATGCTGACTGCTTCATTGACCAGTGTGACTGGTAGCCAAGTGTGCCAGTGACGACGTGTGTATATGTTACTCCATGCATGTAATCTTTTCGCCGTGGGCTAATTTTGAGGTATGTTATACCCAGTGTTTCGGGAACTATAAAGATGATGTGTATGATATATGTCCCTTTTGTTTTCATCATTCTACAATTTGATACAAGTACTACATTTTTCACTATTTGAGTGAATACTTTTTACTATATGAATAAAATGCATCATTTTTACTATTTGAGTAAAACACATCATTCTTTTGGTCGTCTGAATTTACTGTAAATCATTAACCTTTGTCCCTTTACGGTGTAAGATCATTTATTTGTATTCACATTTTATGTTGCATTATTGGTTTCGTACGGATTGTGTTAATATTGTCCAATATCTGGATATTATACATGCACGTATTAATCATAATTCTTTTCCTTTTCAAGTCATTCATCAATAAACATTGTATTAGCATCACCATCAAAAGTGTTCTGTTATAAATCCGAAATCCAACCCGGTTACCTTGTTGCACATGTGTCTCAAATGGCATTGACAGAATATGAGGACATTTATGATTCCTATAAATCAGTAATAAGTTTCTTTTTTATTTTGTTAAAACCGTTTGTGTCATTTTCGTAACGTTCATTGTACCAGCGTTACTGTGACACGTACGTGACAATGGCATTAAAACTACCACCGAGTGGTGTTTTGAAGAATCTATACATCGTTTTCAACTTTAACTATCTCTTGTACCATTATCGGAAGGCAAGGATATCAATGTGGTCTGGATGGGATATATCTCTTGATTATCAAACGGAAATAGTTCAAGGTGTTGAATGGACTTATGACCGCTTCATAATAGATTTCAGTTTTACTTAAACGAAGATAGATATATAATCTTCTAATTATAGAGATATAATTAGATACAGATGTCCCATCACCAATTTCTCTATACACACAACTTTACAACAGTTGGAGGAACATCACGATAAAATGTCAATATAGTAACCTTGATGAATCTATTTTTCACAAAACATGGTATTTTTCTGATTTCAATTTCAGTGTCTCCGTCATTTACTCGATTTGCCAATAATTTGTTTGAGAGAGTATGATTTGTAAGCTTTTATAGCAACAGCAGATCTAATTCCATCGTTTCAGTTCCCGATGCAGACTTAAAAAAATCTGCGGACATGTAGAGACATTTCAAGAATGTTAACTGCACTATATTGAAACTATTTCTCTGATATATATCTCACGTCTGTGCTAATTTTCTATTTTCATATGTGTCTTACTCTCTAAATGTTTTCACTGTTTCACGTGTTTCATGAACATTCATATTTCATGTATCTCAAGGAGAACCAATCAACGACATCAGCATTGGGTCAGTGTGGATTAATTGCAATGAGTTAGTTACTCTTGTATTTTCCTCTAAACTAGTCCCTTTAGTTTCTGCTACTCCAAAGCTGGAGATGATGACATAGAAATTCGTATTTATCCCGTCTTACTTTAGCCACTATTTTCTGTATCCGTTTCTTTGGTCAGCCAGTATATTTATTTTAAGTTTCTCATATGAGGAAGACTCAGCATGTAAGCACTCTAGTAAACGTTTTGTATAATCAGTACCTGTCCATGTCATT
Source organism: Megalonaias nervosa (assembly GCA_016617855.1). Lineage (NCBI taxonomy): Eukaryota > Metazoa > Mollusca > Bivalvia > Unionida > Unionidae > Megalonaias > Megalonaias nervosa. The sequence continues at coordinate 12,630 of JAECUM010094188.1, read as the reverse complement.
TAAGTATTTAACATTTTCAGCACGAGTGTCCAATTTCAGATTCCAGTACAAAATGTATACAGACGCAGCCATTATCGCTGGCAAAAAATAGTGTATGATGTGCATTAAATGATTAGCATTACGTGATTTATTTCTACATTTCAATCCTAACCATCTAGAATTCCTCCTTAATATCAGCAACATCTCTTTCAATTTCACTTCTTTACATAGATAGTTTCCGAATGACGTCATCAGCCGCCATATTTGTGGTCAGCCGGCAGATTTACCGTTGACTTTATATGGTTGGTTGATTGAATTTTTTACTGCGCACCAGCACTATGAGGCTATTTAGCGCCATACAAAAGGTTTTATCTTTCATTATTTAAAAGTGGTAAAAGATTACGTATCGACCAGCGATACGAAACCAAACAGTTGAAGGTAAAACGATAAAATAGTAACGGTGATAAATAAAGTTTCCCGATCAAGGGGGAGTGCAAATGATGTATGACAACTAAAACAGATGAAAGGTAATTAAAATCTAACGACGGTATATATATAGCACATAAAACTGTTTAAGGTGATAGCATACAAGCTATAACTTATGATAAATATTTACTTCCTTCAGGAAGTCTATAATATAAGAAACGCTAACTGTATCAAAGAGTTCCCTAATGTCATGCACATTGTAATAATGATTACGCGTAGGTTGGAGGTCGAAACACTCCAACATAAAGTGCTTAAAAGTGAATGGTTCATTGCAAAATATGCACTCTGGTGGGTCTTCTCCTTTTAGTATATAGGAGTGGGTTAAATAAGTATGGCCGATTCGAATTCTTGCAACGACTACCTCCTCCCTACGGACGGCTCTGTAGGAAGGAGTCCATTCTCCTAAGGTTGGCTTGATGGCATGAAGTTTGTTATTCACGGCATCATTCCATGATGCCTGCCATTTCTGACGTAAACATTCTTTGATATTACGTATAAAATCCGTATACGGTGTATTAAAATGAGATGGTTCTAGTGATAGAGCCATTTTAGCAGCGCGGTCTGCTTTGTCATTACCTTTATTTCCAATATGGCTGGGTAACCAACAGTATACTATATTGTGGGAGGTACTCAGCTTAGTATGTTTAAGGAGAACATTAGCTAATAATGGATTCTCCAGTTTTCTATTATGTAGTGACTGAAGTACTGATAGTGAATCGGAGAAGATGATGCTATTTAAAATACGCTTGCTTTCAATATGTTGCAATGCAAGGTCTATTGCTCTGATTTCAGCTGAAAAAATGGATGTACCATTTGGCAAGCGAACTTTTGTTGTGTGTTTTTCACTAACGAAGGCTGCAGCAGCCTTTTCCTCATCTTTTGATCCATCAGTATATATTCTTGCATAATTTTGAAATTGGGCGATTAGTTCATGGTAAGAGTTGTGGAAGATGGAAGGGTTTGTCTCCGATTTTTTCCATCGTGTAATGTGAAAAGTACCTTTGGTTGTTGAAGTAGCCAGGGAGGTGTTTCGGAGACGGTCGTTTTCAGAATTTTTGAAAGATCAATTTTGGTACTGTCAAGGCATGGTAATATTCTAATGCCAAAGGTAGGTATGACGTTTGGTTTATTGTCATATAAGTTTGTATATTTGGGTTCAAAAACAGCCGAAAAAGCAGGGTTCAGAGGGTTTGAGCTTAATTTGAGAGCATACTGTGCAGAAAGCATTTCTCTACGTTGTGGCAAAGGTGGTTCGTTCGCTTCAACGAGTAGGCTTTCACACGGGGATGTCTTAAATGCTCCCAAGGCAAGTCTTATTCCCTGATGATGAATTGGGTCTAGCATCTTCAAATAGGACTTCCTGGCTGAACCATAGACAACGCAACCGTAGTCTAGTTTCGAGCGAATAAATGTTCTGTATAAACTGAGTATGACTTTCCTATCAGCACCCCAGTCGGTGTGCGCTATTACTTTAAGTAAGTCTAGAGACTTCAAGCATTTAGTTTTCAAATTCTTCAGGTGTGGAATAAAGATCAGTTTTCTGTCGAAGATAATACCTAAGAATTTTGCTTCCTCAACAACTGGAATAGGTGTTCCGTCCAGCGTGAGTTTAGGTCCATCATGATGTCTTCGTAGCTGGCAGAAATGCATACATACAGTTTTTGATTTCGAGAATTTGAAACCGTTAGTATTGGCCCAATTTTTAATCTTGTTGATATTTTGCTGTAATTGTCTTTCAATTGTATGCATGTGCTTGCATCGGTAACATATTAAAAAGTCGTCAACATATAGGGAGCAATCCACACCGGGAGTCAGACACTTGGTGATGCTATTAATTGTTATGTTGAAAAGCGTCACCGATAAAATACTGCCCTGGGGCACACCCATCTCTTGATCGTGCATATCAGAGAGGGTGGAGCCCACTCGTACCTTGAATTCCCTGTCTGAGAGGAAGTTTGATATGAACGAGGGCATCGGCCTTTTAGACCCAGATCGTGCAGGTCGTTTAGTATTCCGTAATTCCACGTTGTGTCATAGGCCTTTTCCAGATCAAAGGAAACCGCTACTAAATGTTCCTTCTTGATAAAAGCGTCGCCAATAAATGTTTCCAGTTTAACGAGATGATCATTGGTACTACGACCATAACGAAAGCCACTTTGGAAAGGAGATATTAAATTGTTGGCTTCCAAATACCATACAAGCCGAGAATTGATCATTCGTTCCATTGTTTGGCAAACGCAGCTAGTTAATGATATAGGTCTATAGTTGCTAGGATCTGCGCTATCTTTGCCTGGTTTGGGAATTGATATTACTGTTGCTTCATTCCAGATTTTTGGTACATTACCAGTAATCCATAAATCCTTGAAGATTTCCAGAAGAACTGTTAAGGATGGTTCTGGAAGGTGTTTCAAAAACTGGTAATGTATATCGTCAGGCCCAGCAGATGTATCATGGGCCTTATTCAAAGATTCCATAAGCTCCGATAATGAAAACGGTTGGTTATAGCTCTCTGAGTTCTTCGATGTGAATTTCAACCGTGTTTTTTCTTTATGAGCTTTCAATCTTCGGAAAGCTTCTGAATAATTAGACGATGAGGAATTTTTGGAGAAACAATCAGCAAGTACATTAGCTATTTCTTGTTTGGTATTGAAATTGTAATTATTTAGCTTCAGATGTCGGAATGAATTGTATTTTCCCTTTCCATTTATTTTGCGGATCGTGTCCCAAACTTTCTTTATCGAGGAACGAGAGTTTAAAGTTGAAACATATTTTTTCCATGATGCTCGTTTACTTTCTTTAATTATGCGGCGAGCTTTGGCCCGAACAATACGATACTGAGTTAAGTTTTCGGGCGTTGGACGATTATTAAATTTTTTCAGTGCTTCTCGGCGTTGTCTAATGGCTTCTTTACATTCTTTAGTGCACCACGGTTTTTGGGTTCTTTTACAATTCGGCGAGGACTTAGGAATAGATTCTTCTGCAATCTCAATTAAGACGGATGTAAATTGTCGAATAGGATCAATATCGTTTAGGACGGTATTCCTGTTAAGTCGAGCTGTACAAAGTGTTTCAAACTTGGTCCAGTCAGCTTTCTTTAAATTCCACTGTGGAATCGTGTCATCAATTGTAACGTTGGTGTTCTTAAGAGAGATTGAAAAGTGATCACTGCTGTGAAGGTCATCAGCGACCTTCCAATTATAATCCAAAAGTAGTGAAGGAGAACAAATTGTCAAGTCGATACATGTGTATGTACCAATTCCTGGGTGCAAGTACGTCGGAGATTTGGTATTAAATAGACACAAGTCGTGTCTAGTAATAAAATCTTCGACCCTTTTGCCCCTGTCGCTTATGTAATTTGATCCCCATAAAATATTATGGGCATTAAAATCACCGAGTAAAACAAATGGTGCGGGAAGTTGTTGAACAAGCGTGTCTAATTGGTTTGGTAATAAGTTGGTGTTTGGTGGTATGTAAATAGAACAAAATGTAATCACTCGATGTAGAGTGACACTCACAGCAATGGCTTGCAAATTTGTGTTTAAAGGGATGACGCTATGTGGGGCTGTATTGTTCACAGCAATAGAAACCCCTCCCGAGGCCCTGTCAACGTTCTGTAAGTAGGTGTTAAACAGGGAGTAGTTTTTAAGTGTGATGTTGTCCCTATCTTTTAAAAAGGTTTCCTGAAGGCATAGTATTTCAGGATCATATTCGTTTAAAAGCAGGAGAATATCATTTTAATTGGCTTTAAGTCCTCGACAATTCCATTGTATGATCGTGTTCTTCATTATAAGTTTAGATTGGAGATTTTGGAGCTAGGTTAGACTTTTCGCGGAGAGAATATATATGGTTATTTCTACGGAGGAAGTACATGGATGTTTTTTTGTTAGGTCTGGAGCTACTTTGAGAACATGGAGCAGTATCTTCTGCATCCATGCTCTCAATGTTCCCAAACCTGCTATAGAGTTTGATGGGGTCTTCTGACCCCTTTTGCTGCCTATTTCCTTGTGATCTGTTTTTGTTCTTTGGTGATTTCTGTTGTTGAGTATTATTGAATGTTGTTTGGGTAGATGCCGTGGTTCTTTGTGCTTGGTAATGGGGGGTGTTAGTGCTTGATGTTGACTCGGGTGCATCTGTCTGCGTTTGAGCGTCCTTCGTTGCCTTGGGATTGTTCTTCACTACAGTGGAGAAGGATGGGCCAGGAAGAGATGTTTTCGCCTGTACAAGCTTTCTGGCCTCTGGATAGGGAATGTTGGATGTGTATTTAACCCTCTGTATTTCCTTCTCCTGTTTCCAGGTATCACAATCCTTGGAATTGGCGTGGAGCTCCTTTCCACAGTTGACACAATGCGGAGTGGCTCTACACTCAGATTCCTGGTGAGAGTGATCTCCGCATCGGCCACATATTTGGCTTCTTGAGCAGCGGTCTTCATGATGACCATATTTCTGACACTTACAACATCGAAGTGGATTTGGTATGTACACATCAACCTTCACTTGCAGAAAGCCAACTTTGACCACTCTGGGTACTGTTGGCTTGTTGAAGGTGAGTATAATGGTATTGGTGTCCTGCAGGTTGTTGTTACGTTTAATACGTATTCTACGGACTGCAGTGACACCTTCGTTTTTCATCCCTTCAATGATATCCGTGTCGCTGACTCCAGCCAAGTCACGACAGCGAATCACGCTTTTGGACGAATTGAGTGTTGTGTGGGCGAACAAGGTCACTGGAATATCGAAAAATGTTGTCATTTTCTTGAGGTTTTCTGCTTGACCTCGTCGCTCACACTCGACAAGTAGGCAGCCCGATTTTAACTTTTTAACACCTTTTGGTGTTCCAATCAGTCCCATAATTGTTTTCTCGATCACAAACGGAGAGAGTACATTAAGCGGTTTTGTGGCATCTTTAGACTGTCTAACCATGAAGCGTGGAAATGACTCCACACCACATGGTTCGTCATCTGAGTCAGATCCAGTTTTGGTACGCTTGAGTTGATTTTTTTGGAAATATCCATGTTGGTGGATTTAAAATTCAGCACCCGTGCTCCCCGCCCACCAAGGAGCCCAAGAAGGGGACACTTTTCAAGTGTCAGGGATACACAGATGTTATAATCAGTAGGTAAATTCACCTCCTGATTCATCCCATAAGACATATTCAGTCGGTAAAATTACCTCCCAATTGACCCGTTGAGCCACCGCCTTCTAGGAAGTCTTCTAAGACTTGGAAAAGGGAAAGTTAAGGGATAGAATGTAGGGGCAACGGTGGTATCAAGAGAGATACAACGAGAAGGATAAAGAAAGTGAGCGAGTAAATAAAGACCTCCTAGGGCTCGGCGTGACCAGCCGATTTGTCGAGACCAGGCCCATCCCGACCACCCGTCTAGAAGAAGTAGAGGCCAAAGTAGTGTATTGCATCGGAAAGCCTCTGCTCAACTACCAGGATCCTTTCCTCCTCCGACACGGGTCGCAACCCACGGCAAACAGGTTGCCTCCACTTAGTCGCCTCTTACGACACGTAGCGAGGCACGGCGGGCCAATTCTACAACCCCGGACCCGCAGGGGGAGAGGATGGGAGAAAATATGGGTCATGTGACATTGATGGTTCAGGACTAGAAGTTTCATCCTCTTCCTCTTCCTCATTTGACTGCAGTCCTTCTCCGTGGGGTACTGGGCGTATAGCTGATGGAATGTTTGGATAATGCACAGTCCACTTTTTCTTCTTTGACACACCTTTCCCAGCTGGATGCACTTTGCATAAGTAACAATTGCTGATAGGATCTGTTGGCTGTCTCCAAATCATTGGCACTGGAAATGACAGTCTTCCTTTTCCTGTTCAACCACTGGCGAAGATTTGTTGCACAAGTGTTGCAGCATATGTGTGGCGCCCACCTCTTGCCCTGATCTCCAATTAATTTTGAAGCCACAATAAAGGTGATATTCATTCTTAACCATAGTGGTTATACTGCGCTTTTGTGATGCGAAAGTCACTTCACCACAAACATAGCAGACGTTATCTGCATTGTTCACACAAGTACGAGGCATCTCTGCTCACTGTGGCTAAACAGAAATGTGTCCCAGTGCAAAATCAAATACTGACAAATAAGAGGGCACGACGCTATGATTCCTAGAGCTGATATAGGGTAATTTGTTCAGCAGAGTTATGTATGCTTAGTTACGATTGCATCATCCATGACTTCTAGGAATAACATGATGCAATTCATATCATGTGTGACGCAATACAAGTTTCAGATTGCATCATTCATTGTTTTGCCTAAAAAGCAACTACTGTCCAAACCCAGTGATAGATTTTATTCATAGATCCACTCAAAGATGTATTGTGGTCGTATGGTTTAAACTGAGAACCCTTCCCTTTATAACTCAATTATCCTCCGCCATTCCCAAGTATAATATCTTTAAAACTTGAGCCAATAAAGAATTTTAAACATCATTTTCGTTCTCAGTGACCCAGAACTAGTAAAGTTTGACTACATTTATTTCGGAAGCTTTTTGGCTGTAGACCAGTATAATTTTCATATCTTTGTAACCAAATATATTCTATAAAGTTCATTACATCAAGCAGGTAAACTGAATATCATTGCAGTCTAATTTACTGTCACGAGACTTAAATGGTTACGTATAATGTAAATAAATCAATTTAATTCATAATTATGTATCATACTAATACGAGTACAAGTGCTTACATGTGATGAAGATAACAATTACCGTTCTTAAATATAACTAGCACTGATCCATGGAAGCTACAAAGTCTATATATTTAATTCATACAGTATACATTATTAAGGCAATCAACATATAATGCTTATTTACAATTTAATCGTCATATATTGAACTTATTCATTATGTAATCATTATAATCAACCAAAATGAAATGTTCAAATTACGAGGGTAAACAAAAATTGGAAAATATGTGTCGCCTCCGTTTTGCTAATCGGGATTGTCTTCAATTGGACCAAGTGACCTAGTTTTCAACCCAATGTAATCCCTTTTCAACAGGAAGCGGAGACTCATTCGTATAAACTGTTTGAGCATGTTTAGATAAATGTGGCCTTTATCGCTAATTGAAATTTTCATTATAAATATATGCTGAAATTAAGCCACACCCCTAGTGGCTATGTATTTCAACAAATCAGGTCCGTTTGAACAAATTTGACAGATGATCACAAACATATTAATTCTGAGAAATTATGTTTAATCTGAACAAGTAGTTTCAGAAATTTTTTAAAGTTGCGCGTACACGCGTATATAACAATAACAAGTCCCATCCCTGGCAGTAATGTTATTTGTTTTAAATCAACCCGGTTTGAACAAACTTGATAGATGGTTACTCGAAGATCATTTCTGAGAAATTATTTTGAAATCTGACTTGCAGTTTCAGAGATTTTAAAAGTTTTTTCTTCCTGATACCATGACAACCAGAATTCATGATTTGCACACACTTAGAAGCGGACCATGCTTTCAGCGATTGCGTAAACGGTTTCAGAAGAGATGTCTTTTGAAGCAAAAACCACTGATGACTACAAACCTTTACATTGAGGATTTCCATCAAATATATGTTTTGTGTTTGAAAATAGTTTTCTTTAATGCAATATTTGGCCAAATCACTGCAGGCTGATAATTGCAAAGTATTATTCCAACTCACAAATGACCGCCGCCTGTACATCCGATGACGTCTTGTACTGCTGGTATATTGACTCCATAGTTTATGCATCTTTGCATGTGAATATCTTTGCCCAAAATTCATAACATTGCACCATTCGAGTAGACTTATATACAATATACACAGAAAATAAAATATAGCTACACAAATATTATCAGTGGAATATTTCTACATACAATATAGTGGTGATCAATAATCATATTCCCACATTGTTATTTATCTGCAAAGAAAAGGTATCTCAACATATGTAGCATAGTCACAATCAATAATATAGACCCATACTTAATCACACTAGTAAGATGTGAAATGTTTACTTCATAAAATTATTAAAGACAATAACTGCAGTTCATCTTTTGCCCACCGAAACAAACTAACAAAACCACAGCAACTCAGCCGAAATTCGCTGCAACGCATGTGGCAGCGTGGTGATGTGGCTGGCTTGGTTTGGTTATTGCCCCATGTCGCATGAAATGACGTTTGATGATCTTGGCAAAGGTATTTAAATGGGCATGGAAGGAGCTGATCTATCGCAGCTATCAAAATCTGAAACGCTTATTGTGACACTAGCGTCTCTCTGCCTATGCCTCAGTGCCCACAGTAAAGTATGCATTATCCCTGTGTACCCTTTGTCCTTCACTCAGTGCCCACAGCAAGGTAAATATTATTCCTATGAACCCCTATCTCTCAACCTACGTCACTCAGTGCCCACAGCAAAGTGCTTGTGACCCCTATAGACCCGCATCTCCCAATTTTCATCAGTCAGTGCCCTACATAAAGAGGATACGATCCCTATGTACCAGTATATCTCAGGGTACGTCACAAATAAGGTAGTTCACATTGATCTTGTAATTGGACACATTTATAAAGAGCTCAGTACTGAGAGTTATAGGTGGGACTCTCATGTAAGGGGCAACACTCTTCAGAATTTGGCTGTTTTAAGTATTAGAACGAAATCTTTTGGACAGAGAAAAGTGCAGTTAGTCAAATTCCGCAATGTCTCCAATTCGATATTTAATATTCTTATTTATTGAACAAAGAGTTTAAAAGATCTATATTCCGTATGTAAAACAGTATCGCTTGACATTCCAAGAAAGGACTGAAACACAGGATGTCGAGAGATCAGCGCCATCTAGAAGAGTTGGTAAAGAAATTATATCCCGGTAGATTTATACAATGAAGTTCTTAAGGAAAGATGTTGAGATAATGAACAATAACTATAGTAATAACGATTATAACAGTAATAAAGAAAATAAAATCAAAAGATGAAATTATCTGGGTATTTATAAGCACCAAAGTTTCATCAGGTGCAAGACCAGTCACAACCTGTAGTTTTTATAAGACTGCAATGGGAAGTTTAGATATTTTCATTACGGCCAAAATCAACCTAAGTTCTCAATTGTAGTATCCAGTATCATTCCTTACCTGTGCAGTCTATCTATCTATCTATCTATCTGTCTATCTATCTATCTATCTATCTATCTATCTATCTATCTATGTATATACCACATACATTAAAAGTAACATGCATTTAAAGTGTTCGTATAAAGCAATTTGATATACCAATACTATTGGTATATCAAATTGCGATCCGCCCATGTCGCAATAATACGCATATATAAACATTCTCGCGAGCGTCTGCAGTTGATTCTAGATCAATGATCAATTTCCACAAATTAGTCACTAGTGACGTATGAAAATAACGATGAAAAGTATTAATAATCCCCGTTTTCTAAATGAATTTAATATGGTACACATTTTCATCACAATTCTTTCTGCTTTCCGTTCTCCCCTCCCCTCTCATGCATAACAGACAAACTGCGCAGAAATGTGGAATAAGAGAGTAAAGGAATTTTGGCTGGATTAAAACCTTGAAATAGAAATTACAGCAAGTAACCTACAAGAATATGATTCGTCGTAACGATACGTGTGCACTTTCCTTGGGATTTATCTACAGTGGTTATCAATGATACAAAGTTGCAAACCAGTAAATTCCTCGGATACGTGGTACACATACTGTGATATATTTAATGTTACGTTTTGTTGTTTTTTTTTAAACATACCATAATGTTCTAAAAAATCGATTATTATTATTTAAATATCAAAATGTCCGAAGGATTTTGGTTTGTGTCATCCGACGATATCTCTGGACTTATGAATGATGGTAAAAGTTAAGTCAAACCGACCAAAGAGAGAGAGAGAGAGAGAGAGAGAGAGAGAGAGAGAGAGAGAGAGAGAGAGAGAGAGAGAGAGAGAGAGAGAGAGAGAGATAGAGAGAGAGATATTGTGGTAGGTTGAATTGTTGCTAAAGCAGAATAATGACTTAGATCAACTGTAAATATATTAAAATATTTTACTTACCTCTTGTTGGTTCGTCAGTTCGCTTAGTTTCTATTCCACATTAATTTCCATGCGCCGGTATCTGAATGGCGTAGCTATCCAAGTGTTGCTAGTGCTCTACTTTTATCATTAAAACCATCTTTCATGTTTAAATCGTAAGTGTGTATTATATTAGTTTAATCAATGTGGAGAAAAAAAGAAAGCAAGGAAAGAAAACAATCAACTTATCAATATGCAGACGTGATTGTAAATAGTCACTAAAGGCATAGAACTACATTTTGTAGCGGACACACTCGGGGATGTGAGGAGTTCATTCAGTAGGTGAATACACGGCTGCCTGTAGTAAATCTGAACTCCGTTCAAAGGGCAAATATATGTATTTGTATGTGATATAAATAAAGTGTATGTACAGTATGTACGCTGTATCAATGATATACCACTCGTTGTATAAAATTATTATCAAAAGGAAACTCAGCAAGCTTCGTTTCCTTTTAATGAAAAATTCATACTTCTTGTGGTATATTATCGATACAGCGTACATACTATACATATTCTCTCTCTCTCTCTCTCTCTCTCTCTCTCTCTCTCTCTCTCTCTCTCTCTCTCTCTCTCTCTCTCTATATATATATATATATATATATATATATAGATCGAGTTTCTTCCATTGCTCACACTTCTCCCAAATCTGTCCAAAAAGAAGTCACTTCTTAGTAAAATAAAATGAAAGTCTAACTTGACCCCTGTAATATGGCTGTGAAAATTTTACAAAATCATCACCCTGGTACCTGCTGGCATTTAGGACATATACTCAACTGATATAGAGATACAAACATTTGCAATCAGTGTTAATATTTTAAAGTCTCAGGCTCTAAGCAAAAATAAGTCTTACCCATTTTGACATCATATGGCCCGATTTAAGCACAATGGAAGGGATCACTTTTTGCTGTAGCAATGTTAAAATCATATGCAATTGTACTAAATTTTCTCATAAAGTGATGCATATACTGGTGCCTGGCCAAGATAATGGGGACCAAAAGTTTTGCATATATGCGAAAATTTAAAATATAACTAAACAACTTTTTATGCACTGGTGTCATGCCTTTTAGCTTGTACTTAACGAATATTTATAAAACTGACCCCAGAGATCGATAATTTGACTTATTAAATCCTGAGTTAGATGCAGCTATTATAAAGCAAAAACAGTAATATGATATGTTGATGAAGAAACGTGGCCTGCCTTGCAACCGCCAGTTTTACAGAATCAGTAAAGCCTACATAAAACTACACGTGAAAGAACATCCCTTCTTCAGAAACACCAATTCTAACATTAAAACCAAGGTCCAATTTAAATGTTACCTTTGACTCTAACAAAACTTCTGCTACCTAAACGAAAGTGTCACTCCTCTGATCATAGTCACATTTGGTGACGCATATAACAACTTCCGCACTCCATGGACACAAACAGTTTGCAAGTGCTATAGTCAAATGGTAGTATCTTCACATGATCGTTTTAATGACGTATGGTAGTTTCATGTGCTACATTCATGATATTTAGAGAACTATTTGAGCGCCACAATAAAAGGTCCTCATGTGAACTGATGGATTCCGCATACGAAATTGTGGACATGAAATTCAGTTCCTTGAAATTAAGACTTGTAATTTCAAAATATGAACCTTTATTATTGGCTGTATCTGTGTAATAAAGTTTTCGCATGTTTTATTATCTATGGGCTATTATTTCGTCCTGGTGTCTTTGTTGTAAGTATACAGGAAAATAAATAATACAGTTTGGTGGATGCGACAAGTTATATATGTGACTAAACTTTTCGGGTATTAAAGTTTGCAAAATTTTAAAGTTATATTTTTCAGGCCTTTGATTATATGTTATTTTGTCTATAATGAGTTCACAATCATATATTTTGTTACTTTTAACTTTGCTAAAATTACATAGTTGCTCAAGGAAAGTGATGATGTAACAAAATGGCGGTATAAAAATAGCCCCAATTATCAAATGATTTGCTCTCATCAACTGATGCAAAAAGTTTAATAGCTGATTGTGCATACTGGAGGTATTTTAATTATTACTGCATATATATATATATATATATATATATATATATATATATATATATATATATATATATATATATATA
>JAECUM010094187.1:0-42942 GCA_016617855.1 Megalonaias nervosa | reverse complement strand
CTGTGGCTTTACTAAATAATTCGTATTCTTTCAGAAAATGTGAAAATAAACATTAGTCTTGGATGAAATTTTAGCAATCGTCAGGTTGTTGAAAAATCTTATTTATTCTGCTGTATTTGGAATGGTTATGCCATTGATACAGATTCCAATACATAAGATTTCTATCTTTATCTGCCAGGTCGTTCAGTTAATAATGGTTTTGTATAGGTTCTATTTTCTTTACTTTAAAAAATATATTATTATACAATATTTTCACCCATTTACAAAAGCTTTGTCAAATCCGATTTTTTTTTTTTTAAAATTAAGTGTTGATAATATTGTGCCATTCTTTCAAATGCCTTTTCGTGATCGATTAAAATCAGCTCACCCTTTCTACTGCTGCTTCTAAATAGTCAAAAATTCATTTTGTGGATGGTGTATTGCTTGATATTTTCCTTCATTTTCTCCACATGAATGACTTTGATGTATTATTTATCATAGGCATTAGTATATTCTATTTGTTAATTTTTGCTCAGTTATAGCCCGTGCAAACAGAGATATGGGTCTCCAGTTTTTCAGGTCGTCAAATTCTGTTTTACCTTTATATGTAATTGTTATAATTCCTTCTCAAATAGAATCACACACTTTTTATATTTGATAGATATTATTGTAAACAATTTCCCGCAAAGGGATAATATCTTTTGGAATTTTTGTATAGAAAAGGTCGATGATAGCCCATCAACTCCAGTTGATTTGCTTTAGGAAAGGTCGATGATAGCCCATCAGCTCCAGTTGATTTGCTTTAGGAAAGGTCGATGATAGCCCATCAACTCCAGTTGATTTGCTATAGGAAAGGTCGATGATAGCCCATCAACTCCAGTTGATTTGCTATAGGAAAGGTCGATGATAGCCCATCAACTCCAGTTGATTTGCTATAGGAAAGGTCGATGATAGCCCATCAACTCCAGTTGATTTGCTATAGGAAAGGTCGATGATAGCCCATCAACTCCAGTTGATTTGCTATAGGAAAGGTCGATGATAGCCCATCAACTCCAGTTGATTTGCTATAGGAAAGGTCGATGATAGCCCATCAACTCCAGTTGATTTGCTCTATTTATTTCTGTAATCTAATCGCTCTTTTTTTATTTCTGTTTGTGTGATAAAGGTTTCACGTAATTTCTTGTTTCCTTCACTAATTTGGGTGCGTTTTCTCTCTCGACTATAATTGTCTATTTTTTCTTTAATTATGTTTTGTGTTGTACATAGTACGTAATAATATGGATAAACTTCCTGTATTATTCTATCTCTGTTTCGTGTTTGATTTCCCTGTATACTTTGTTTTATTAGATACCTTTCGTTTCTTCCCTTTTGCTTGTGGAGTCAATCGAATCTTCCAGTCCTTATTTTGTCAATATTTGCCTTCTTTTTTTTAGTGTCTTAAATCTTTGTACATTATTTAACATCTCTTTTGTTTTCTCTCCCATGTCTTCCAGGTTTATTTTTCTTCTACATTCTTCCTCTATAATTTTTTTCTATTTGCATTTACAATTTTGCCATAATATTTACATATGTTTTTAAATGTTTTCCCCCAAAATTATATATCTCCACCTTGTTTTAATTTATTTATAATTTATTGTTTCTAAAAATTTTATAACATTTGTCCAGAACACTTGTTTTTCACATGGTAAGGTCGGTGCATATATGTTTATAATATCATATGACTAAAAATTTATATGTAGCAGTCTTCCCGTAAAAATGTATGTTTTACCATTCTTTCTTATAAATTTGTTGCGAGATGATTATTATAGTTCCCCTCTTTTATTTTTCTTCTCGTTTAATAGAACAGCCTAGTGGTTAGAGTGTCCGCCTCGGATGCGGGAGGACGCGGGTTCGATCCCCTGTTTTATCTTTCTTCTCGTTTAATAGAACAGCCTAGTGGTTAGAGCGTCCGCCTCGGATGCGGAAGGTCGCGGGTTAGATCCCCGTTTTATCTTTAATAGAACAGTCACATTTAAATGTAGCGGCTGTTTTCCCTTTTATTTGGTAGTCCCTGTTTCTTGTAATATATTTAATCTTTAATTAATACTGAGAGAAAATTTTATATTCCTGATCCATTTTTTTCACCAAATTTATAATGCGTCTCACTCATTTCCACGTGATATCTGTTTCTTCTTTTCACTTGCTTTGGTTCTTTTGTTGTCGGTTTCGGTTGACTAACTGATTTCGTTTCCGTTCTATTTTTACTTGATGGTCTTATCTGCTCTAAATTTCATTCTCGTTCTCTTTACATCCTCTGTTTCATTTGTTTTGTCTTTGTTGCTGTGGTATTTCTAGAGTATAGTTTCTCCTTTCTTTTTTTAAATCCCGACTTCTTCCTCAGTGTCTGAAACCTCTCATTCTTCTTATTTCTTTTGTTTGTTGTTTTTCTCAGATGTAGTGCTTTACCAATATTACTCGTTCCAATTTCTTCTTTTTCGTCTTCTGTTCTATGCCTTTTGGCTATCTGTCTATTTTTGTGCTAGTGTTCATTTCCTTTTTGCTTATTTTGATGTTTTGTTTTCCCTTTATATCTTGAATGTAAATGATAATTCCCACTCGAATTTTTCTTATCCCTATGTTATTTGCACTGTATGTATGTGCGTGTGTGTGTGTGTGTGTGTGTGTGTGTGTGTGTGTGTGTGTGTGTGTGTAACAAATTCTGTATCTGTTGGTTTGTTCAACGTTTTTAGGGAAACTTCCTCTCGATGTAATGTATGTGTCATTACTGAACTGTTTCGTCTGAGTTGCGCCCCCCTCCCCCCGTCTTTTTACTTCTTGTTTCGTCTACAAAGTTTATTACTTCCTTCTCCACTCCTCTATCTTATTCTTCTTCTTGTTCATTGACAACCATTTTATATATTATAATGGGCTGCAAGACACTAATATCAAAACTAGTACAATACTCTGAGTATAATCATAAATCTGTGAGTATTTACTCAGAGGCGTGGCAACTGTTGGTGATGATAGAAAGATGTATGCTAGACTTGACATGAACAATCACGGAATAATAAACATAGAAGATTCTATCTAGGAATTCTCTGTGGGCGATTTTATTGTTAAGGCTGACAACAGCAACTCATTAATGTTATGATACTACAGAAGGCCAAAAAACATTTGTTGTAAATATTGGTGATTTAAACAAAAAGATATTGATTTTACATCAATTGATGCACTAACAATCTATAGTGGAAATGGCCTGTTGGTTACAACGGATATACAAATATTCCTCATCTTGGTCTTGAGAACAATAACTCAATAGGGAATAACAAAACAATCGGAAATATTGGTCAACCTAATACAGTACAAAACGCATCTACACAGAAATATGATCAAATATGTCTACATTTGATGATATTAAATCCGCTCAGTTTCAATATTTCATATTGTTCTGTTCACATATATTTAGATATGATTCATTATAATTAAGTGTAACTTTATCTGGCATTATTTATTTAATAAATGAGTCAGCTACATATAAATATCTAACTGGATCTAAAACGAGGCATAGATGTGAAATTAGTCTGTTGCCTTGACGAAGTTTCCGACCTTGCGCAACCGCATACAATTTTCGCCAATTTGGTTTGTGTTTCTATAATCCAAATTAGTTGTGATCCAGCTTGCAACTGATGGCTGTTCTATTCTGGTCACGTTTGTCATAACACTATAAGGTTTAATCTCTGTAAGAGATTTCAATGTAGTATATTGTATAAATAGAAATAATAAATTTTGATGCTGAGCAAAATAAACAAAGCTAAAAGGACTAAACATGTTTTTTCTTGCAGCACTGCCACTGTGTGATTGTTTGCATAAAGCGTACATGGCAACACTAATTTAATTAACAATTCTTTGTATCTTTTGACACATTTACCGTATGTATTATAAATGACATAAAGCTACAAATACAGCATATTGCATGAATTACTCAAGACAAATATGGCATATTGCATGAATTACTCAATACATTTATGGCATATTACATGAATTACGCAACACTAATATGGCATATTGCATGAATTACTCAACACTAAAATGGCATATTGCATGAATTGATCAGCACAAATATGGCATATTGCATGAATTACTCAACACAAGGATAGCATATTACATGAATTACTCAACACAGAGATAGCATATTGCATGAATTACTCAACACAAATATAGCATATTGCATGTAATTATTGAACACAAATATATCATATTGCATGAATTACTCAACATATAAGAAATTGAAATTAATTATAACATACTTAATGTCTCGGATCAGGAGAAAGTTTTCCATGCTGAGGGTCTTAATAGCAAAACAAAAAAACCCACAATTGATAATACTAATATGAACAGGATGAAAGAATAGGAATACCAAATGTTTCCTGCCATTAAATGGTCTCTGTGATAAAGATAAACGCCATATTTCCGATGATTATTGCAATACTCAGGTCGACGGACAATGTTTTACAGAAATATCCATTGAAGCAGCAGACGATTCATATTCGTATTTTATGTTAGATGAAACAAGCACAATCACACCAGACGGACATTGATCTTGATAAGTTTTACGTTGGCTGTGCAAAAAAATCATTTCTATAGCAAAATAATGCAAGATAGTGACAAATAATAGTATTATAATGTACAATATTATAAACAGTCATATTGGCAAAGTCTCGTTTCATATTGAAAAGCGTCCCTTTCTGATGTAGTTTGATAAATGAATATTTAAAATGTTCTTTATTAATTTAATTATTAACTTCTTACTACATAGTTTAAAACAATATTATCGTTTCCCTTTTATAAAATCCCTAATATCGTTCCTTAAAATTCCTAATACAGCTTTTTAAAGTCATTATATAGTTTAATAAAATTCATTAATATAGTTTTTCAAACTTTTTGGAATTGCAATTGAGAGATTATTTCGAGGTCAGGTTGTAGTAGTGTGAATTTATTTGCTCGATTTATTGGTGAATTTATGCTTCACGAAAAGTGCGCAAAAGTTAGCTAAGTGACAATACTGACATTAAATTAACAGCCAAAATCCTTCTTATGAAAATAATTTCATGAACAGACACAGATGCATTGGTAACACTTATCTCTCCGGCAGGAGCATCATTAACTCTTATATTTCGCATGTAATTTTTTGGGGTTGTTTTTTTTAGGTGGCATAGCGTGCGTGAAATAGAATATTGGCAGAGAGAGAGAGAGAGAGAGAGAGAGAGAGAGAGAGAGAGAGAGCAATTTATATTTGACCTCCTTTCATGACTTCGAGAACTACTTTCCTAATTCCTAACCTCGTGAAGTTGGTGTTGTATATGACTAACTGAAGTGTTGCAAGATCCGTATACTGCAAATCAGTCATTTTTGCGTGACTAAACATCACATTTGAAGACCCGCCTCTCTTCCAGAACATGTTTGGACTAGAACTGCGTATTTGTGATAGGTTGCGGAATCAACTACTTATAATACCTATCTAATAAACACTTAATCAAGAATAATTTGGATGGTAGCATCTTATCGCATCCTGCCATATTTAGATGTCCTCGTTCTCAGATGAATCTTACCGCCTTAGCATGACGCATTAAGCAGCTTCAGAAGTGGGATGTGCTTTGGTACCCTAAATATTTTGCAATTAAGTCGATATCGAAAATATAACCACCTTAAAAATAACACGTTCATTTTCTACGATGATTTGCTATAGAACGTAAGTCATCCTTGAAAAGAAACCACGTGATATATTTAATTCATATTCAGTATGCAGAAACGTGTGGAGAGATAAACATACCATATATGCTCACTGATAGGTCGGGTTGAAACTACAAACAATAGAGGTCCAAATCTAACGGCGCATATTGCGACGGCAAATCTTGTTCTATGAAATTTGGATCTAAGATTTGAGTATAAATGATATGTGTTTTGAGAAGAAGTTCTAAACTATATATGAAAATCATATTGTTAAAATCATTGCTGCTAGAACGTACACCAAGGCTAATTTGCATGGGTGAGCATGATACATTCTTTACAATTTTTGTATTATTAGCAAGTTTAAATTTACAAATCACTTTTTCGCAACCTTTACATACATACATACATACATACATACATACATACACACATACATGCATACACATACATAAACTCACATGCATACATACATACATACATGCATGCATACATAACTACCTACCAACCTACATACCTTCATACATACATACATACATACATACATCATACATACATACATACATACATACATACATACAGAGGCAAATGCACACATGCACACACAAATATATACACCCAGTTATTCCTTTGCCGTAGTCTACCTTTAAATATTGATCACAATATGGAAAATGAAAAGGAATTCGCATGCAAATATGTACATTCAAGGTTGATTCAAATAACTTGTTCGACTCCGGATGATTTTATAGAAATGTGGTAAATGAACTCAACAAATAATCACGCAATGTTACTTGGCTTTTATCAGGGACAATGGTGGATTTAGAGTATTGATAATTGTAATGATTGGGAGTAGAAATGGGGGCCTTTCCGGGGACAATCGGGTCATTTTGGTATATATGAAATGTAGCGGCTGCATGGAATTCTTAAAAGGTTGTAGGATAACTATAGGTCACTGGATGGTAGGGTTTAAGTTATATTAATAGCCTTTCATTTCCGTTTAACCCCATTATTGTAATTCGAACCCTTACACATATGTTTGTAAGCGTCAGTGTTGGTTAGTAGATATGGCTGATGGGCAATAAGACTTTGTGTTGGTTAGTAGGCGTGTGTTGTTGAGTAGGTGTTGGTGTTGGTCAGTACGATTGTGTTTAGACCCCAGACAGTCCCATAATGTTAATCGTTTGGGTCTTTATAACATTACCTTTCCTCTTTTACCTAGGTAGGTTGAATACCATACTTGCAAAATTTCGACCTTAACGTTAATTCCAAGTGCTCCCAGACTGGCAAATTTGTCTCATGATCACTCTAAATTGCTAGTATTGGTTAACACATATTTAATATTTAAGCGTTAGATGTGTGTGTAAATTATATATTGTGTGGTTACGCCATTCCCCTAATGACATTAAAATGGATATGTTTATACTTTATACCAGCGCATGACGACTATGTATATTGTTTATTGTATGCGCAGTTGCAACAAACACCCAGAGAGGCTGATCGTAATCCTTTCATTCACATATTCAAAAACACACAAATTCGAACAGTACGACTTAGTTTGTAATGCCTTAGTCAGGCCCGGCAACCAATATCGGGGAGCAGAGAAGAAAGTTAACGGGTATGTTATGGTAAAGATTCTATTGCTTCTCACAAACGCAAATCAGTAATCAAGACTATCTAACAATATAAATGGTTAACCATTTTTGTATATATATATATATATATATATATATATATATATATATATATATATATATATATATATATATATATATATATATATATATATATATATAATACTTGCTGAATTCTGACCGGTTAACATTCAGAAAGTTAAAATATGTCAGACTTTCCTTTTTCTATCTTACAGGTTACTATCAAAACAGATCATCAATGGAGAATATCAGCGAATTATCGACTAACAGCTCATACTATATTCATGACATAAAGAATGAGACACACCGAAATCAGAATACAATTGACCTAACGAATCATTTACTAACAGCGGAGAAGACAACATTGATTTGCATTCTCACTGTATTCAGTATACTTGGCTCACTAGGAAATGGCTTAGTTTTGTATATCTTCAAAGGGAAGGCAGGACAGTATACCGCGACAGTTTTCATCCTTGCCCTTGCAGGAACCGATCTCATCGCTTGTTTAGTCGTCATGCCTGTCGTTATCAGTGCAACAATTTTGGCACTGCATCATCGCTTCGACTTCCTTTGTAAATTCTACTCATTTCTTATAACATCTATTGTTCCATTATCTGCATTCATTATGGTGGCCATAGGTGTTGACCGCTATTTGTGTATTTGTCATCCATTCGTTCGCATTATGACGGTCAAGAGAGCAAAATTCATCGTCGGTATTTTGGCAGCATTTGTTATAGTGTTGGGAATAATTACATCTCTAGGTGTTGCTGTCAAAGAAGACACTGGAAAGTGTTCCCACTCAACAGCTATATTAACTTCTAACTTTGTATACGTATATCAGAAACTATATTCATCACTATTTCTTATACCCCTTCTTATTGTACTAGTTCTTTATGGAATGATATATCGCGCAGTCTGCAAACACCGAGCAAGGAAAAGGCTGCAAAATGTACAGAGGCTTTCAAGTGAAACTGGTGAATCCATGGTCTCTCTAAAAAACGCGATTCCCGGAGATCGATCACCTAATAACCTTGCCGTTATGGTTGAAACGGTTGAAATGAATCAAGTGACAGGATCGATATCAATGACGTATAAACATATTGGTCAGTCAAATGTAAAAACTCCTTCATTCAATAGACGTATCTCGTCTAGAACATCCACAAAAATGGACGAGGAGAGCGCTCTTGTTGCAAATATCAAGACCGCCATGATACTTTTCATTGTCACAGTTGTTTTCATTGTTGCGTTTTTACCTTCATGGCTGATTAGCAACAGATGGGTTATGGGTAACATTGTTGTGTATCATATTTACTTTGTATATAACGTATCTAATCCGTTCATTTATGCATTCATGAACCGCATGTTTAGAGAAGATGTAGTCAAGACGATAAAGAGTTGCCAGAGATGTTTTCACCAATAAGAACAAGTTATCACAATCTTGATGGCCTCTCCAAACCCCAGCAGCTGATACTTTACCAGAAAATACGCGAAAAGCAGCGATACATTGTTTCAGAGAGTTGGTTTGTATTTGTCGATTGTAACAGAGCGGGGAATAAAATGAAATTATCAACCGATTTAACAGCACTGTGGAAAAAGCCAAACTTTCTCGCCGGTACAAGCTTCCTCGTGCCATTCCTTACAAGCTGATATCAAGCCGTTCTTAAGCCAAGATGGAGATTAAAGCAAACCTTGAATATAAATACATAAGTAACGCTCTAACGACAAAAAGAATCTCACAATCACCTTCATCGTTAAAAATCTTATCAGGACCAGATTAAAGTGTCGGCACAAAGGGCACGTGCACCGCCCCCCCTGCCCCCACTCCCCCCTTAATGTGGCCCCCCCATGTAGCCGCGGATAAAATTACGTGTGTTTAAATAAATCATATATAGGTCTCAATCATCGTAATATGGCTATATGAATTATACGCATGCAAATTACAGATTAAGTACCGCATTCAGGGTGTATTTGTAGATCTATAAGGCTCCGCCATCTTCAGCGCCCGGGTGCCACAAAGCATGAATCCGCCCCAAATCATAGTGCTGTCTTGTAATAAAGTAGATATTGAACATTATTTATCAATAAGAATTGTTCTTTGGCCTTACCAATATATATTTCTCATTGTTTTGTAAAAGGATTAAGCTGAATACTAAATTGAGAAAGTAGCATCTTGACTATATGACCACCAATACTTTGTTAGTGAGTTTTGCAAACGAAAAGAGTGATGTGAAGGTACTACAACTTGCAAATCATCAAGCAAAACTGTATTATCAGAACTTCTAGCACGTTCAAGTTGTTGCATGGCTATATATAATTGCAGCAGTTTTGCACAACATTAACATTACTGTATATTGGAACTAAATTATTTGTCTGTGGCTTATACCCTGGAAAATGATGAGTTGTACCAAAGCTATTTCTCACTCGTTTTATAGGAAAATTAGAAGAAATTTGTTTTGAATGCTCACGAATATTTTGTATTTGGCGAAAGGTTACATCACCAATTTTTTTCTCATGATGAATTTTTCAAGCAAGTATCATAGGGTAGGTTAAGGAAATATTAAGTAATGCACTTTGTCGGCAAGGCTATTCGTATTCTTGTTTCTCCCGATATCGATCTGTCATATATCCAATATTGATCTATCATATATTCAACATGAAAATGTAGGAGAAACACATCTCGACTTTGAAAAGTGAAAATAGACGCTTACATGTGCAGCATGGTCACGGAAGAAGATGTATAACTTTCAAACTAAAGTCTGTTTATAAATAAGTTTGCATTTGTTTTGGGTTTTTATGTGTTTTAATTATTTTTTTAATCTTTTCAAAATCTGTTAATTCAACGCCGACATGGACCGCATTGGTTCTCTTAGATGTTCAAAACTGAACTAGGTGAAGTAGAATTGGGACTCAGAATTTAATTCCGTTTCTACGGCAATTATTGTAAACGTGCATGACTCATAGAACATTTGCTAAACACGTCCATCAAAAGCAAGAAAGGCATTCGCAACTGATTTCACCGATGTTGATAACATTTTGAAAAAGGTCAAAATATCGAATATTTTATATTGATAAAGAGTCTATGCCACGATTTAAGATTATCTCCCTTTATTAAAGTCGCATTGCTGTGTGCTAAACTTTGGTTCTGGAATACGACCTATACACGTAAATAAATAAGAAAACCCTTGTTGCATGTATCAGATAGCTTCAATCTGAAATATTACTCTTCTATCGGAAATTTTTAATTTAGTCATTTCTTGCATTCAGATATACACGACTGGATCTCTAAGAGCTGGATATTAATGGTAGGCAAGTACAGGTACATTTTTCTCGAAATAATAGAAAAGAACAACCCAGACACGCGTAATCATAGACTTTTGCCGTCATAAAAATTCACCCTACCAAAGATGATGCATAGGATGTAACCTTGTTTTCTAGCCTTAGCAAGAAACGGTAATAATTTTGCAGAACATTAACATTACGTTCTTTGGGAATTAAATGAAATTTATGTGCCTTATTAAAAAAATATACCTAACCGATTTCGCTCCCACCTAACTTCATCTCAGTTCATTTAAAATTATATTGTAAATAATTATCATTCCGCATTATTTTGTTTATGCCTTTTACTATATTGTGGACATAAACAAATGTAATCAGTATAATTTATTTTATTTATCATCATATCTTTGTAAAGCATATATTGTACATTACTAGCAACTACTTGTTCCACTACATCCAGATAATTTGCACGAGAGAGAGAGAGAGAGAGAGAGAGAGAGAGAGAGAGAGAGAGAGAGAGAGAGAGAGACTGATGGGGGTATGGTGCTCTTACTTTTTTACTGCAAGTTCTTGAGATTTTTACTTGCAGTACAAAGAGAATGGTATAATGATGTTACAAATAAGTATCCTAGTAGGTTAATTAAATGCATGTGTAATGTATTTTTTCAGCAGCGCTATTAATAAGGCCTCTCCCTCGAAGTCTATCTGTCAGTTCTCGACTTTGTAAATCAGAACAAGGATATTGCCATAATTAAAGGTTATGGCAAAAAGCATGAATTTTGAACTAAAATCTGAATAAAAATATTACATTCTTGCGATTTTGTCCAACCTGGTATACGTACCTGAAGAAGATCAAAACAGTAAAAATGACTGCATGATTACCCCTTTAGTATCACATATCTATAACGTAGCAATTAAGTTTTAATTTTTTTAAAAAGTCATTAGTTTCGCCTGATTTGTAATGAATTAATTTTTTCTTCTGGTCGGGTACAATGACGCATTTGGTAAAGGAAGCAACTTTTCACAGATAACAAATTTCAGATTTGAGAGTTCATATACTCCGGAGCGGACAGCATGGTTTCTCAGAAAGTTGTGAATACTGAAATATGTTAAGAAGAGGTTCCAAGATTATTTTCCCCCTTTACTACGCCTATCAGTGTACACACAAATGAACACACAGGTTCTCTTTCACACAGACAGACAGACACAGTGCACCCCAATTTCATATGAATGCATCCATTTCATTCTTCTTTCTTAAATACACTGAGGGAGCCGCGGTAGCTCATTTGGTAAAGAGTCGGACTCATACACCAGTGATTCCTGTTTCGATATCCGCCCAGGCCATAACGGGCCCGTTACCCATGGGAAAGGCAATCAGCTTCTATTTCATCAGCATGTTACAGTCAACAAGGTGCCATTTAAAATCCAACTACATGCCGTAAATTATGCTGACTGCAAATAAGTTTTAGCATTGTTATAAGATTGTAGAAATTAATGAATATTATGTTACTTTTCTCATCAGCTTATACACGAGAGAGAGAGAGAGAGAGAGAGAGAGAGAGAGAGAGAGAGAGAGAGAGAGAGAGAGAGAGAGAGAGAGATTTCTAATGAATCATAACAAATCTTGTAAATATGTAAATAATAGAAGGTGATACGATAGATTAGTTCAAGAAACTAATTGTGACATTATTATTATTATTATTATTATTATTATTATTATTATTATTATTATTATTATTATAGTTGTTGTTTTATTATTATTATTTTTGTGGCCTGTCATGCTGTTCTTAAATGAAGAAAAGCAAATATTTTCGATTAATTTAAGATATTAGGCACATACCCATACAGGACCTGAAATACCTTTCTCAATAAAATAAGACGTTCAGGAGTCAGTCTAACTTTTTTGTTGAAATTTTAATCTATTCATTATTAGTGCTGGTTTTCAAATTAACAAATTATTCGATATTTTTAAAGCAGTAGTTGCTAAGCAACTATACTTGGGCAAGATGCAGTGATGCTTTCCACGAATAATTTATAGTTAAGGCAATTTTTTTGGAAGCCTTCGTAACGTTAAATTTGAAGCTTTAGGACCCATAGCCTAATACGATTGTTATTTTCTTGCTGTCGCAGCTGAAGTACTACGGGCACATTAGGCCTAATGTGTTTTTAATGTTTAAGAATAACTTATCTTTTTACGTAAGTTTTAGTCACTTACGTTTTTATTACTAGTTTGCATAATTCCGTATTTTGGAGTAGAACTAGATAACGCAATTCGTAAAAGTCATGGACGGAAAAGAGTCAGGTCTTTAAATAAACCCTGCCCGAAATATTGCCTTTTTACATATTTTCTTAAACCAGGTACATCTACCCAAAAAGGAGCACTAAAAATGATCATTGACTTTGGTATATTGCTTCAGTAAATTAATAATTAACTTAGATAGATAGGTGCTGTTCAATAATATTAATTCATTTTTATGATGTAGCTAATTTTACTACGGATTTATCTCTCTCCTTCTCAGATACAATGATTTCACTGGTCAAACATTCATCTCCCTTTGATAAAACGATAATCTTGAAATTTCATTAAACAGTGAAACGGTCTGTTTGGTCTTTCAAAGCTGTGTAAATCGTCTTTTTCATGAGAATCACTGTACACACACACATCTCATATAAATATTGTACCCTCATTAAATATGAAGACATCCATCTTCATTGCTGTTGCCTAAGTACTGTTGTAAATAATGTCGTCAAATAACAAAATTTTAGAATTATATTTTATATATTTATAAACATTTTGTTGAACTACAAATGTACCGAGTATCATTTTTTTTTTTTACGATTGACCATATACAAAATTCTGCATGTGTTACGATGTAATTTTTTTAGGAATGTTTAGAATGTATGATTTTTGGAGTCGTAATTTGAATTCATATAATTTTAATAAAGGTATGATTTTTGGAATTGTAATTTAAATTCGTATAAGAAAGAAAATGATTGTTATAATTTTGGTATTATCTGATTCTTCTATGGAAAGTTTAACAAAGCCATCAGTGCTACAGCTATGCATTGTAAATCAAGTAGATGCTATTATTCATTGTATATGGTGGTTCTACGCCAGCTTCATTATACGGCAACAGATGTATCTAATAGACTATATCCATTACAAGCTATGATTTACGAATTCCTAGACATTGGTGTAAACAAAAGTTAGTCAGGGTCTGCGTGTACATAGAGCGGTTCTGACCAAGCCAGGTATCACTGTAGCATGAGAGTCAATATATATATATACCCTATGCCCTCACGGCTTCGTCAAGAATTGCTGCCGTAGACTTAGACCCTTGACTTCCTGTTTTCCAGGAAAGAGTAATGTAATTAGTTATAATTAGAGATTTTTCTGTGTAACACATTTAGAGATTATCTCATCTGTCTCTGGAAAGCTTGTTATTATTATTATTATTATTATTATTATTATTATTATTATTATTATTATTATTATTACTATACAATATAAATTTAAAATACAGTGTTTTTGGACTGTTTAAATTTATTTAGAATATGTGTTAATTTAGAATATTAAGCTTGGGTTTTGTAGAAATGGTTTACTACCAACTTCATGCTACAAATAATTTATTTAGAAATAAAATACCTTCGAAATTACAGGGAAAAATATTCTAGTTTAGAATTAAGATTTAATAAAATGCATTGATTGAAAATATCCTTGGTATTGATTTGCAATATTTTACTCGAGCATTTTTGCACCATTGGCAATTTATTTGGCTTTTAATTCTGAAATACGGAAATTATAGAACTGTGTGAAGTTGGTTAGCTCTAATTAAATGAAACAATTTTATCATATATTTTAAATGAATTGTGTATAATTTGTCTTCTATATCTAGTGCAGTTTGTTTAATTTTAATAAAAGAATTACTGCCGTACACTTAGACCACGACTTCCTGATGTAACATCTATATCGCTAGAGTGACACCGACGCTTAAGGAAGTCGTAATGACACCTTCTTTTCACTCTCTCTTTCGATCTGAGAGTTCCATCTAATGAGTGGGAAGTAATGAAAGGGCTTTATTTACAAAAACGTATCATCACAAAATGGGTTAAATTACGGTTAAACTACGGCAAAAGAATTATTAAAATGTTTTTAATATTAAAATAACTTTCAAATTTAAACATGCATTATGTTTTATTATCAAATACACTGTTACTTTAGCCAAATAAATTACTCTCTCCTCTGTCTCTCTCTATCTCTGTCTCTGTCTGTCTGTCTGTCTCTGTCTCTGTCTCTGTCTCTGTCTGTCTCTCTCTCTTATTGCGTATATCAGTATGGATGTATATAAATATATATTAGAGGGGAACAAAGTAGATTAATTCTAGAAAACTGCGTAAACATATTATTATTATCATTTGACGTAAATTACGTTCTGAAGGAAGTAAGGCAAAAATTTCAGATTTAACAAATTCAAACAGCTTGGAATAGTTTTCTAAAAACTAAAACTGCTAATATTTTGCAACATCCAGAAGCCAGCGTAATAATCACAGGTTGCATCCAGATGCCAGTTTAATAATCCCAGTTTGCATCCAGAAGCCAGAGTAATAATCCCAGTTTTCATCCAGAAGCCAGCGTAATAATCCCAGTTTGCATCCCTTTTCTAGAGGTCCTCTTTTATGTGCATCGAAATTAATTTCGACAGGTGATTCCATTATATATTCGCATAGAACGAAAATGCTCTTTTCCATTGTCAAAAACGTTTATTTTATCTTGTTTTGTTTGTTTGCTTGTTGATTTTTATTTATTTATTTATTTATTTTTCCTTTTGGGTGAGGGTCTAGTGAAGATTATAAAGAATTGCGCTTTCTGTGCAAAATTTGATTTTGTCAATACTACCCAAAGTGGATTCCAAGACATACTGCTCTTGTCTATGAGAATTATTGTACACATGCGCCTCTCACACGAACATTTTACACCAATTACAATTGAACATCTCCACTTTCAATGTTTTCTTTTTCCTAAAACAAAACCACGTTTTGTCAGTTGATAGAGAGCCTGAATCGTAATCCAGCCGTCGCAGTTTGATATCTGCCCATGCCAATACAGGCCGGCTATCTCGGTTTGTGTTTGGGAAAGGCACTTAGCTTCAATTTCATGAGTATTAATGAAAATAATAGTAAATAATGTGTCTAAAGTGCCCATGCATACCAATCAACAACAGATCCTGTCTATTTTGGGTAAGTAATTTTGTAAATAACTATACTTTATATAAACGTTTTAATATATTGTGGACATACACAAAATATAATGAATATGAATTTATTTTGTTTATCGTCATATTTTTTTACAAAGCAAATATGGTAGTTTTCTAGTAACTACTTGTTCCACTATATCCAGATAAAATGCGCGCGCGCGCGCGAGAGAGAGAGAGAGAGAGAGAGAGAGAGAGAGAGAGAGAGAGAGAGAGAGAGAGAGAGAGAGAGAGAGAGAGAGACGGGGTGGGGGTATGGTGGTTTAATGAGTCAGTGATCAGAATGTAAATATGGTAATAATAGAGGGCCATGAGGTTGATTAGTTACAGGATTCAATATGTAAACACTGACATTTTACGAAAAACTTTAATTTTGAAGAAACATTACCCAGCTATAAATCTTGTTTGGAGAAACCGGTTGGTCTGCTTCGAGGACTTTTATCAAAACCAGAGCTCTTTTTCATTGGTATAGATCTGTAACTAGAAAAATGAGTGCAATTTCAAAATTATTATACAACATTGTTACACGATACTGGTGCTAATATGTTCAGCTTTTAAACTAGAGTCGTTATCAAACACATTTTTGGGTTTGAATAACTTATAGTAATCTCAATCAAAGAACTCAGTTAATTCGCTAAAAAAAGGATGCCAATGACACTAAAATATCAATATACACAAGTCTGATTTTTGAGGTTAGCTTGAAAAGGTTTTAATTTTGAATCATTTTTATCACGTATTTAAAATAAAAGTGGGAAAATTTTAACCAACTTTCATACAACACCTGATGATGCGGTTTATCCCGTTGAAACTGGAATTAAAGCTTTGGTCTGATCTGTTATTTTTTATTTTAAAAGCGTATACTTGTGTACATGTGTCTGATATACTCAGTGGAAAGCGAACCATACAAAGAACCTTTTCGAATAGTTTCGATTGACTAGGCGCCTACTTAACAGCTCAGAATGTATCCCGTTGTTCGAGCTTTTCTCCGTCATGCATCGTGGTTCATTAAGCTTAGGATATACGCTACATATCTTTTTAGGAGGGAAAAAAACTTTTACCGTGTATTTCTTTCGTGAAATATTTTATAAATTATCATTATCCTGAGCACAAAATTTGAAACAAAGTTCTCGATTCCATCAAAACGGTAGATGAGAGACAATTTACGATTTTGCAACAGGTTTCGATGAAAAGTACCCTTGGATATGAATAATTATTATAGAAGTAAAATTTGACAACAGAAAACAAATTATTTTACGTGCCACGTAACCAGTATATGTGTCCTTGAATAGTAAACAAAAGAAAATCGTTCTAGCGCACAGGTATTTTATCATGTACGGAGATATCATGGCCGAATTTTGATAGCGGACATATACATGCGAATGATTCTCAAGACCTTGCCGTGCAGCATGTCATTTTGCTCGTGTTTAAAGTTTTCTTTTGTATAGATTTTGCATAGGATGCAAGCGTGTTTTGCCGCTCGCAACAAGAAGGCGTAGTAATTTGCAAAATATCAACAGAACATCCTATGGGAATTGGATTAGCAGTCTTTGCTAATGAAGAGGCTCACGGTGTCGTGTTGACGCCTGGAACTTTATTCACGAAGGAATAAACACTATGTAGTTTCATCTGTTTGATTACATATATATATATATATATATATATATATATATATATATATATTATATATATATATATATATATATATATATATATATATACAGTGCATATATATATATATATATATATATATACTGGCTTCAAAAAGAATAATAGAATTAAAAAGAACTTAAAACGTTAAAGCAGCGTACCTTTAAAATTCAGGTAGGCCTTACATAATTGAAATACTGCATTGCATATTGTATTAAAGTCATACCAATTGTCTTTTAAATAGTACATGCGACAAGATTCAATGTAAAATTGAATATTAAGGTGAAATTGCTGACTGAATGATAGTCTTACGTTTTCTTCTTTAAAATATGCTTTCTTGCAAGTGGGTTGCTCAGCTAATGTTTGACAAAAAAAGGAAACAAACAATGATACTATTAAACTTCATTTTTCAGTTATGTAACGTCGATACAAACAAAGCCAAATAAAACTGCGGCACAATAAATTTCTCATTTCACAATGTCGTGCTTTTCTTTTTTGCATTGATGTTAAAGTACATTTTCCCTATCTTTGTCAATATTTCGTGTTTAAAGTTCGGAACATACATTATGGATTATAAGGGAGGAAACAACATTATATAATAGCATTGTACTCACATTGCAAAAATAAACGTAGAAATAATATTATGTATTTCAAGATGTTTGAGATACTTCCAAAAATAAATATAGCAACTTTCATAGTTCATGTGCAGTATAATTACATTTCAACGCACCTGTCTCCTGAACGACGGCCTCGGGGTTACTATCAAAATTTATTTACACATATTTGATGTTTTCTTTCTTTATCTTTCTAACACTTTGTCCTTTCTCTACAGTTTTCGGTTCGATATCCTCGGTTGACTTCGGGAAGGAACGCAAGACACAAACCCTCATTTGCAAATTTGGCTACTATATAGAGAACATATTACTAAGTATGGTAAATTTGCCCACCATTCTCTAGCCCCACACGTCCACAGTGTTAAGAGGATATATAGTTACTGACTGATATACAGACGTACAAAAAGTTTCGGCGATATAGCATGAGCATAGCAATATGTTCATGCATGCTAGCGAGTTCTTGCCTTAAAATTAGCAAACAATATCAGACAATATGAACATCGGATGATCATCACTATGAAGCATACTTAATTCCCTTTCGACACACACACACACACACACACACACACACACACACACACACACACAGAGACAGATATAGAGAGATATATAGAAAGAGTTATATATATATATATATATAGAAAGAGTATATATATATATATATATATGTATAAGTGTATATATATATATATATATATATATATATATATATATATATATATATATAGGGAGAGATGGAGAGTTGTTGACCTTTCTTCATTCGAATACTATATATACTTACTTCTGTGCTATACTCTGTAAGAGCAATTCTGTGAAAACAAAATATGATAAATGAGATTGTATTCGTTATGAAATGACATATTGGTTAAATCTATAATATTGTACGTGATTCAGTCTTCTATCTCGATGCACCCAGGAATAAGCACCAAAGGTGAGTTCGTTTACATTGGTGCAGATATTGTTTCATTTTGAAGAAAGTAAACCAGTATCAATGTTGTTTTGAAAACATATTTATTGGACACATTATGACTTGCGAATGAAATGTATTGGACACATCATCACTGGCAAATGAAATTTATTGGACACATCATCACTAGCAAATGAAGCTTAGTTAACTACTTGTTGATTGCAAGATAATTGGCAAGTATTATGTTTAATATTAGTAGGAAAATATTTTCTAAATCTTTAACGAAACAGGAACCTGATATACAAAGTTCATATCTTCTTTTCATTTCTTTTCGTTTCATTTCTTCAGTCACTTTGAAATATATCATATGATTTCAGACTGTCAACTATATTGAAAGAGACATTGGGAACATAATCCTGTTAAAGTGACGTGCAAAGACCACAACGTTTATGTATATATCTGTCAAGCACGATCTGAAGGTCTCGATGACGGATACCTATAGATTTTTAAAATCAACGGAGTCATTAAAATGTATTGACAGTGACGTACGATGATATATTCACACATTCTGGATATTAGGGAGCTCGTCAACTCTGACCCTTGATGATTGCAATTTAGATCTCCATGTAACATTGAGATGTAGTCATCTGTGAATTTTCACATTGTGAACAAGATATTTTGTGTGAAATAAAAGTCCCCACGATGCTCTATATCATCGGTCGTCAGGGCGATTAAAATATAGATATATAAACCAGCAGAGTAAGAGTTATTTCCTGTGACACATGTTGGTGAGTAGTAAAGGGGGACAATATGGATACAATAGGACTTATATGTTAATTTGTGTGTTTGTAAACAGGAGACAATGGGACTTTAACATGGGAAATTTAACATGGATGTTTCCATTGTTCCTAAATAGTCCCAATCATCCATAGAATCAATCATTGTTCCTAGATAGTCCCGATCATTCATATAATATGTATGTTAAGGGGACTTTTAACAAAGGAGGGACTGTCTAGGGACAAGGGGAATTGAATACACTGATGTATAGCAACAATGGATTGGGACTGTCTAGGGACAATAAAAATTGAACAGGGGTGACGTTACGGTCCTGGATACTGGGGAAACAATGACAACAATGTTGCATGTGGCTGACCTCAATCGAGCTGAACAATGTGGCAAGGGGCTGACCTGAATACGCACTACTGTAGGGACAAATAGAGACAGAGACAAGAGACGTGGTTAGAGACAGGCTTAGAGACATAGACAGAGAGATAGACATATTACACAAACATAGATTTATAAACATAAATAAATCCAACAAAAAATCGGCTAAACATGTTTTTGGAAAGAGATTAAATCTTTTTGAGGCAATGGAGTGGCCCTGAGAAGGGCCATTGGTGTTTTGTTAACATCATTCAGTTAACATTGAGGGGTTCTCACGGATCTTCTTCTCTTCCTCATTCTTCTGACCTCTGGACCGTAGATTACTACTCTTTTCAGACAACCATGTCTCTCCACATAGATCCATCGCTTCCAAAGGGACGTCTCGGTGATCTGGGTGATAGCCCATGATGATCTGACATATATGTCCGGGTTGAACAGCATCGACGATAGAAGGGTAGACGATTCTACGTTAGTCCATATCTAGTGACGAGAACGGGTGAATGGAATGAAGTGAACCGCGGTTATTTATAGTGGAAGAGCGGATCGAAACGGGTTGAGTTCTTTCACCAATCCTAACACGCGTTACAAAATTAAGCCACATTTCGGAATTTGTCTTCCAATTCGAATAGAGCTACCTGTGACGTCACATTGCCAATATAGGTGCGCTAGCGTCTGTGCGCAGTGAAAAATGCGACAGAGTTAGAACATGATGGAACTAAGAAGACAATGAATTGGGGTGCACCGGCTGTGCAGACGAGGAGTGATGGTGTAGCACAGGCTATTAAAACAACCACAATCCTACTTCTAGAAGAGATCGATTTTAATTGGGATTTAGCTGATTTTCTCTCTTTACAACAATTTGTTCGGTACCAGAACCTTCTCCGCTTTCTCCTTCCTTACTGTACGTCGAGGATTTTAAACAGAGGCCGAAAGAAGAATTGGAGAAATGTTTGCAACAGCAGAAAGAAGCAGAACAAGCCTTTCTCATTCAACAGCAACAGCGAGAAGAAGAAGAGGCAAGAAGAAAAGGACGGGAAGAAGAAGCAGGGAATAAACAAGGTCTAGGAGAAAAGGAGTACGGTGAAAGTCAAACGTTAATCTTAGACATTTTGGCAGAGTTAAAGAGTCTCTAAGAAATGTATCAGACTTCTTTAATATGACCCAAGGGAAAAAGTCCTTCCCGGGCCAAGCAATCCAACCCTGTTCAAAGTCCCACTACGCCTGAGATAACAACATTAGTGATCTCTACCAAATCATCGACAGTAGCAGGTACAGAAGTAAGCCTTGGCCGTGGCAAAGGGATAAGGCAGTTAAACTCATTACTTCCCGTTCCTGAGTTTGTTCCTTTTTTAAAAATTAAAAAAAAAAAAATTACCACCCAACGGTCCTTTTCAGGGCCACCCACCTCTCTCGAAAAGAGACTACTGAATGTTTGCCAAAATCAAATAAAACTCAAATCCCTTTTTTCCCCATGATGGACGTGTGTGTGTGAGTGTAGTTCCTTATGATGATTATAAAACTCAAAACCAAGAGTCACTTACGTTTTTCTTTCTGATATATTCTCTGGTAAAAATTTACAATCCCATTTCACAACACAACACTTTATAAAGTTCACAGACATCTTTTGTTTTCACTCTTTCCGTTTTTAGAATTTCTTCTTTGGCACTGTTTTTTCCTCCTCTTCTTCTCACTCGCTTCTCGTCTTCTTTTCTTCTCTTTCTGAACGTGTCCGGGTTCTTCCTTTTTCGGTGGGTACCTCTTCTTCCTGTTGGGAACCCCTCTCTACCTCCTGATCCTGTTGTTTCTTAGGGCAGTCTGAAGACCAATCTCCTTTCTGTTGACAATGATAACAGGTATCTTGACCTTTGTCTCTTTTCACGCTTGTCTTACTTTGACGTTGTGCACATTCTGAAGACCAATGCCTTTTCTTCTTACATATATAGCAATTATCTTGACTTTTATCTCTAAAGGAGGGAGATTAGTCCGTCGGATTCTCTGAAGAAAATCTTCGTACGACACTTCGCAAAGCTCTGATCAGATATTCGATTTGTGTTGTCTCTTTCATCTTTCTGGAATGATTGAGAGTGAAATGAATACTTTGATGGAAGATACAGACCCTTTATATATCGAAGTAACTGGCCTTACATTGATATATAGGGGACCATGACGATTAAAATGTAGTCATTTGACCTTTTGCAATCAAGATCAAACGATCGCATCATTTTGTGAAGAAAGGAGAAACAGGTAAGAGGCAGAAATGTGACCTATCGCCTCGCACAATAGTTGAAGTCTTGGTTCAAATTCATGCCAGTGATGCTGAAGATGACATGAGTGAGCCTGAATCCAGACCCAGAGAGTCTACGTGAAAAAAAGTCCACCACCAGTAACCCCTGAAAACTATTACCACATTCAAGAGACGGATAAACGCTCCTCTAGAAAATTTGAAACCACAGACTAAACGTACACGGTGAAGTTTAAAGATTTCAAGTCAGACGTACCGCTGGAGAAAACAGAGGGGTTCATTACTGATTTGTGGGATTCTTTGGTAATCACTCTGAAACGGCAATGTCGAGCCAACGAAGACGCTCGCTTGACACTTTCCATTTATCACGACAGTCTGAAGTTCCCCGTTTGGATCGAGTTTAGCAGCCCTGCAGAATTGACACCTTCTAAAGTCATCGACAAGATTCAACAAGTGCAGCAGTCCAATGACAAGTTTCACAACACAAATGGAAAAGCGACACTGTACATGACCCACGTTTCTCTTCCCAAAGGGACCGGAGAACCTAGAAAAGTGTATTGGTGGACGAACTTCTCAGCACCAAACAAAGACAAGATGTGTTTAGCCCGTGCCATCGTGGTGTAGCGAACGTATGCTGACAAGAACGACACGATAGAATGGAAAAGAGCCTGGGACAACATTCGAAAATCGAACCGAGCCAAACAACAAAGAGAAGCAGAACTCCTGTTACAACAAGCTGGCATATTTAAAGACATACCCTGTCGCATTCTTGAAATGCAAAAATTGCAAGACGTCTTAGCTCCACGCTACACCTTGAATGTACACCCTCAAGAAGTGCGGGGACCTCTGTTGTTTCGAGGCAACAATTTCAAAGACGGAAAATACATTCATGTCTATCATCACCACGAACATTTCGATACCATACCAGTATCGCCAGATTCCTAGGATACGGTTATTATTGTGAGAAATGTGAGCATGGCTATAACAATCGAGAGCAACACAAGCATTGTGGATCGAAATGTGAGGGATGTTTGGCCTCTAAACACTGTCTTGACGAAGGACAAGAAGGAATGCATTGCCCTGCTTGTCAGCGTACTTTTGTAAGCCATACCTGTTACCAACAACATCTGAGGACGCAAGGTTCACAGCAGAAAAGTACTTGTCAACTCCTGAGATTGTGCCCTACTTGTGGACAAGGCATACGTAGCAATAATGCCAAGGCACACCTATGTCCAGGAAAGAAACGATGTCACATTTGTCACCAAATTGTGGACTTGGAACACGATTGATACCTTAACAAAACCAACCCCCACAGGAGGAGGAAGAAGAAGATGACCACAAGAAGAAAGGCAATATCATCTTTTCGATTCCGAATGCATGCAAGAGACCGGCATTAACATTCCTAATTTCTGCGTGGCTTATCGAGCGTGCGAGAGGTGTATCCAGGAACCGATCTTTTGCCATTGCCCGCACTGTAGCAAGATTTCTGGAGGATGTGAAAAAATCTTTCGAGGGCCTAACACGCTGGCCCATTTTGCCTAATGGATCTTAGACCCTATCGACGAAACATGGAGTGAAGAAGACATCGAACGTTACGGAGATTGCCATCGCTATGCTATGGCTCACAATTTCTCGGGATGCGATGGACAGTTTCTTCTCAAATACTGTACGGAACAAAGCACCGAACGTCCGAAAGTGACTTTGAATGGGGCCAGGCCCAAAACGGAGGAAGTAAAAAGACCATTGGAATGTATTCGGTGGATGGTTGTGACTTAGAAAACCCCAAGATCGTTTATGAGTTTAGCGGTTGCTTATTTCACAGATGTCTGATCTGTTACACTCAACGGTACACTAAAAATCAGTTTTTACAACGTGCCATAGAAGACATGTACGAAGCCACCTGTCAGCGATGCTTAAAGTTAGAACAGAAAGGATACCAAGTGGTGGAAACATGGGAACACGAGTACGACCACCGTTTGGAAACTGACCCCTAGCTTAAACGCAACGTGGAAAGTTGCAAGTTGGTGGACCCTCTGAACCGGCAGGACAGTTTGTATGAAGGACGAATGAATGCCACCTCTTTGCTGTACCACGCCGAGAAGGAGAAATTAGAAGAAATCAAATACTTGGACGTGTGTTCGCTGTATCAGTACGTGTGCAAATAGTGTCTCTTACCCGCAGGGCACCCACAACTGCTTTACTTGTGGCGAAACATGCAACCAAGAACTACATTGTCAGGACACAAGGACGAACGCGCCTTGACAGGAATGTGGGTCAGCATGGAATTGTTCAAAGCTCTGGACATGGGATACCAATTGTTAGAAGTGTACGAAATTTACCACTTTCCCAAGACTGAACAGTACAACAATGGCGATAAGGCTCAGAAAGGCAATTTCGCGGACTACGTGGATGCCTTTTTGAAATTGTAACATGAATCCAGTGGCTATCATTCCTGATGCCACACACCCGAAGACCAAAAGAAATTTAAAGACAAATGCTTGGAGCAGGAAGGCATCACCTTAGACCACATCGAGAAAAACGAAGGTCGACGATCGTTTGCCAAAGTGATGTTGAATTATTTGTGGGGAAAATGGCACCGAAGACGAAGTATTTGGCCGAACCTTTCCGTTCCTTCCAGATCAATCACAACAAAACTAAATACATGAAACAAGTGGACATCCTTCGTTAAGACTTGATCCTGGTCAGTTACGAAGAAGAACTGGACTTTGTAGAAGCCGACGAATTTGGAAATGTCATCATTGCATATTACGTGACAGCCATGCTCTGGCTTTAAAATGCAAAAATGCCAGAAGCGTGACTCCAATAATGAGATCGTGTGCTGTATTTTGACACGGACAGTTGCATCTACATCGATCGCCTGGGTAACCGCCAATCTGACATCGAAGAAGACCGTTTAGGAGCCTAGACGGAGGAGCACCCCATGACAAGATTCTAAGTTCTGCTTGTGGCGGTCCCAAAAATTACGGGTACTAATACCGGAACCCCCAAGGAGAAAGTGCACACTGAGTGTAAAGTGAAAGGATTGACTCTCAGTTATCGCACCGGTCAAGTGGTGAACTTTGGGGTATTGAAAGAATCCTT
This sequence comes from Megalonaias nervosa, assembly GCA_016617855.1. Taxonomy (NCBI): domain Eukaryota; kingdom Metazoa; phylum Mollusca; class Bivalvia; order Unionida; family Unionidae; genus Megalonaias; species Megalonaias nervosa. The sequence continues at coordinate 17,401 of JAECUM010094187.1, read as the reverse complement.
GCAGTCTGGAGAGGATCAACATTTTAAAGTGACCAACTAAGAGCCTCACAAGATTTTACGTTTAGCCACACACCAAATCGTCAGTCAACCTTTGGAAAAACTGTATTAAATCGTGTACCAGAAGCGAGTACGACTTTCCAATCACTTCACTTTGCCGTACGGACACGGCGATATTGGTCAGCATATGAAAAGGGAAAACGTCCAAGATCGATAGTTCATTGTGACTACTATTGCCAAGCGAGAAAGATGAATCTTTTCAAACAGACACCATTCAAGTTCCGTGATTCTCAAGTGGAGTGTGATGCTGTGCCTTGCGATTGCAGGGATGCCGTACGTTGTGACCTCAGCGATTCAGCAGGACGGCATCGAAATTTTGCTATGACTACTACAATACATACCATGAAAAGTGATGCTGTGCGCGTCAAACCTGACGGATGCAAGAAGAAACAATGCCTCTCATTACAGTACACCTTGTCACTTCACTGGCGTTTATCTTCAACGTCATACTACTGTACAGCTACCACCGTACGGATGTCATCCATGCCTGAGCAAACTATTTAATGTATTACCACCTCTTCACCGAAATGCACTTGTGAAAGAAGTATATTCGTTGGCTGTGCACTTGTCTGGATACTGCGACTTTGAAAGTCGATTCCAAACCTTCAAAGGAAAGTCCCCTAAATATCTGGGAGGACCTACCCCCGAAGAATTAGCCAGAGCTGGATTTATCTACTTGGGCGACGGTGATAAAGTCAAGTGATTCAGTTGCAGTGTGTCACTAAGCCAGTGGGAGCAGAAAGATTCGGCTTACCTAGAACATGCTCGATGGTCTCCGCACTATCACTGCCTACCTTTAGTGGGACGACCTCAGGAATCTCTTGATGGATACTTTACAAGAGAACATTCGTGGTTTGCCTGTGGAGTTGAGATAACACAATTACAGAGAGTTTGTCAAAATACAAGTCAAACGCAATCTACAATTGCATCCGTTACGTCACCAATGGTATAACCACTGTTACCGGAATGATATCAGAGGAATGGTTCATTTGAAAGCGTTCCAATGGTCAAACATTGATCAACTCCTCGAGGACCAAAAGACTTTGGTTGCCATTCATCCTACCTCTTACAAGCTTGCCATATTACACCGAATTCCGACGGAAGAGTTAGAGGAGTACCAAAATCGTTTACACGAACAAATCTTGGTTCAAGAGGAAACGTCTGTTCGACGTGTGGTGTGTGAGTTGGTGACTAAACAATTTGGATGCGTCGACGGAGTACGATCAGTTCTGTACCGAAGGTACACTTATTTCCTCCGACAAAAAGATGTATAAAAACTTGCTACCATGTCACGACCTTTATCATTAGTGATACAACAGATTCCATGGAAGGCAATCAATGACATTATTCAGACTGTGGAGGATTACCAACACTTATCATGAGTACTGTATCCAATGAATTGGGGTCGTCGTGTGGTGTGTGTCTTAGTGACTTACTTTCTGGGATTTCGTTTACCTGCCGATTTCTTTTGGTCTCTTTACAAGCATACTTCCAACCAAAAACATGACGGTGGTACCTTTAAATGTACAGGAGAGACTCATTCTGTTTAAAGCCTTGTGTTTTCATCTCGATACTTCTCGACCTCTGCGGAAAAAAAATCGTCAGCTTTTATGCACTGAAGATGTTTACGAAGATGTGTGTGTAGCTTGCGACTTACACCCTCACTGACCAGATGTACGTGACTGGAAAAGTCTTGGTTTCGAGGCTTGGACAAAAGAAGTGTCAAACTATGCCCAAAATTTGTGATCATGAAGTCAAACGTCCAGTGAAAAAAGTAACATTTACACCTGTGCTAGCCACAGTGTCAGAAGAAGAACCCGACAGCGAAGAAAACAACTCCATTCAGGATAACACTGTCATTGACATGGACATCCCGAAAAGTAATTCCGCGAGGACCCCTATCTAACTGTACCAAGTTTAGAGACTCTAAGAATATTACCACACCTTCGTCACCAAAAATGTTGTACAGTGACTTGTTTATATTCCACTTTAATCGTTTTGATGTGTATTTTATCGATGTACCTAACCATTTGACTTTTATGTATGTTTTCGTTCGTGTTAGATTTTAAAAATGTTTTGAAATAAACGTGTCCTGAAAAAGTATAAAAACTCTTGTCTTGTCTGTCTACGTTTCAAAAGTGACATTCCTTTCACTATGGCTACCTCTGCTGCCTCTATTCCCTCTTCCTTCACTTTCAAAGTCATCGACGAAAAGGTCGATAAGTGCCAGGTGGGAGGCTTCGTACCTTCGTCATCCCTTTAACATGTTAATTGCTGGACCGAGCGGTTCAGGCAAAACCGAATTTGTCAAACGTTTGATCGTATCATTGGATCGTATCATTGTATCGTGTGGTGTTACAAAGAGTGCAGTCGGCGTACAGTCTCCTGCAAGAAAGTCAAGGCGATTCCATCGTGTTTGTAGAAGGCATTCCTGGCGAAGACGACGGGATCGTGTCTGACGCAAGCCAAACCCATCTGATCATCTTCGACGACATGTTAGGAGAAGACAAAGAAGAAACTAAATTGTGGTTTACGCGCAAAGGGCATCATGGTAATGCCAGTGTCATTTACATCACCCAAAATTTGCTTCAACAAAGTAAAGTCCATCGTACCATCAGTCTCAATGCTCATTACGTGGTCTTGTTTAAAAGTCCTGGAGATAACTCGCAAGTGCAAGTGTTAGCCAAACAGTTAGGAACACCTTGGCTGACTCATGCGTACGACGATGCCACTCAAGCCCCTAACGCTTATTTACTCGTGGATTTCAAACCCTCTACCCCCGATTATTTGCGATTTCTTACCCATCTGTATCACCACTGGTGCCAAGACGGAGGGCCTGTCGTTTACATGTCCCCGTCGACTTAACAAAAATCTATTGAAACCTCGGACACTTTTGATCTGTCTCACACATCGTCAACATGACATCCCTTCAGTCTCATCTTCCCGTCAGATTGATTCGTGCCTTGTACGGCATCAGTCGCAAAAAAATCCTCAAATCCGTGCACATGTCGTAGAAGCCAGACTTACGATAGTTCACGGTGACAGCATGTCAAATATACTAAGGCATCATTCACATCCCTCATCAAACCAAACACATTTCTGAGAGAAACAAAGTAGCCTTTACTCAACTGGCAGATCCCGCATGGACACTCAAGCCAAAAAGCAAATCATTTTTAAACCTGGAGGTAGCGGTTCTCTAGGAGGTGTCATCATTCCCTCACTCTTAAAATGGGATCCCAATGTCCCCAAAGTCATCCCGAAGAAAAAAACACTCCCCTACCCAAACGTACCCAGAAGAAAAAGAGCAGTGGTGTCAAGACCAGGTCACAGCCCCAGATAAAAGATATAGAAAGGTCCCCAGAAAACAGTTTCTATCCGAGAGAGAGGCATTGTAGCCAGGAAGCAAACTTACATCCCAAAACCACGACCAGCAGTGACGGTGACACCCTCCACCTCTAGAGCTGCTGCGGCAGCTGATAACAAAGTACCCTCCCCTAAAATCAATGTCCAAAAGAGATCGGGTATGTTACAGAGTTTACTTGATTTATCCAAGCCAGAACTGTCGCGATTTGATCCGTTGCGAACCCCTCAACGTATAGCCAAACATTGGGACATGTTGTCCGTCCTGTCCAAAGCCCCCCCCCATGCGAAAACAACTGATTCAAACATCCTCGAAAGACGTCGTCGATACCGTGTGTGAATGTTGCCTGAATGTCTTGAAAGGAATGATACCTTTGATTGAACATCAGAAAGAATGCTTTCCCAAGCATCCACACGTTCTTCGCCAAATGGTCCAAAAGACAAAACCCATTCGTCAAAAGAAAAAGATGTTGGTGCAACGCAGAGAATATGTGCATCTGTTGTTAGCACCCATACTAAAGGCCACATGAGCACCCCTGATTACAGGATTCTTGACGGGAGCAGTTTCACAAGGGATAGGTAAAAATATTTAGGATCAAGAAGATAAGGGAACCTCTGGGGTCAAAAGATCTCAGATGTGACCTTTGGAATCCGATGGAATGACGAAAACTGACTTTAGTGCCTTACAAACGATGCATGGAATTCCATCGTTGGCAAGAACAACGCACTCCGCATTTACCTCCCAATCCTCATTTGACCGAGATGTCCCAGTTACAACACAAATTGCAATCGCTGATGGATCTCGGCGATATGTCATAAACGGAAAAATCGCAACGGTACGGTCAAGTGTTGCAACGACTTCAACTCTTTCACCAGAGAGCTTTAGACGAAACAGCTTTTAAGACCCTCACCACCACCACTACCACCCCCAGTGACCAAGACAGACTCAGCCCCACGGATGCCCGAGGAAGAAGAGGCACGAGAAGACTTTCAAACATCGTCATCAGCTCCCATCCCTATTAAGAGTGCAGCGTCCTTTTTGATCCCTTACCCACACCCTAACGAGAAGAACTCAAAACGTGGGCTAAAAACATGATATCCACTCCTCCTTCAACTGAAGAAAAAAAGAAGGAATGGAACCCAGATGTGAAAAAGAAAACAAGACAAAAGCCATCACATTACCAAAACCACCACCACCACTACCTTCTACCTCTACTCCCGTGGCACGTCGGACAAGTAAAGCCGTTTCCAAACCACCACCTCACCCCACCCAAAGTAGTATCCGTGAAGACTTATTAAAACAGGTCATTATGAATAATGTGTCAGCCAGCATTTACTACAATCCATCCCATCCTGCGGGATACAGAGGAGTTCAGAAATTGTATCGTGCTGCCAAAACACTACTAAAACGTGCAACGGTGGTTACAACAACAAGCCACGTACTCCTTACACAAACCCATTCAACGAAACGTTTCCAGAAATCTCACGCGAGTGGAGAGTATCGATCTATCATCAATGGCAAGCCGATTTAGACGATGTCTCTCATTTGGCCACCTACAATCGTCGCTACAAATATTTGTTTTGTGTCATCGATGTCTTTTGCAAATTTGCTTGGGTCATACCATTGACTTCCAAATAGAGCACCGGGTTAGTGCGAGCCCTAAAACTGGTGTTGAAACAAAGTGGTCGTCACCCTCTTCGATGGCAAACCGACTAAGGCACTGAATTTCTGAACCAAGATTTCCAAAAATAATTAAAGAAACGAGACATTAATTTTCATCACCGAGATACCCGAAACCAAAACCAGCATCGTGGGACGTTTGCAACGCACCTTGAAAGAACGCATGTGGAAATATTTTAGGCATCAACGGACTCTCAAGTAAATCGACGTGTTACCACGCCTGGTCAAAGCGTACAACCAATCTTACAATCGTGGTATCGGATGTGCCCCCTCCCACCAAAGTGACTCCCAACACCAAATTAACCGCCTTTGAGCGTCTATTTGGTACGTCCCCGACTGTGGCTGTCTCCAAGAAATGTGGAGTGTTGCCGACGGGAGATTGGATGATCATTGGCAAAACCAAACCCACTTTCGAATAAGTTTACTTACCCATCTGGACCAGCCAATTGTTTCGTGTCAATGGACGAGTACGTGGCCATCATCATGCCGTCTATAAATTGGAAGACATGAACGGGGAAGTGTTAAAAGGAACGTTTTACTTGCACGAGTTACAACGCGTGAACAAAAAAGAAGACGAAGTGTGCGACATCGAAAGCATTCTCGATCGAAGAACTCGAAAAGTGGGGAATCGTCGTGTCAATGAAATTAAAGAACATTGGAATGGATATCCGCCGAGTTTTGACTATTGGATCGACGCTTCGCGAGTCATCGACTGCAAAAAGAAGTGACCATCATACCCTTCAACACAGCCTCAACCACCACAGTGACCACTCCTTCACCGAGTTCTTCTCTGCAAGATCTACAGAAGCAACCTTTGTGGGTTTGGTGTGGAGAACGTGTGCCTGAAGTGCAAATCGTCTTTTTCTGCCAAATCTTTGTGGTGTATTGTGTCATCGATGCTGCCATTGCCAATTTGAGTTTGCAACAAGGAGACAAACAATTGTGGACCATTATACTGAACATTTTACCTATTACATTCACCGCGAATTTGAATCCTCATTATTTATCCGTCAGTAAGTCGTATTTCGACAGTGTGAACATTGCTATGAAAGGAGATCTGGGACGAGATATTCCATTCACCAAAGGGAAAGTCACGGTGAAACTCCATTTTCGAAAACCATTCTCTAACGAATCGCGAGTCATGGATCCTGTGTACCGAGGAGTTTCTTGACAGAGAGGACATGGTTTAGGAGATTTGCTGCAATCTGCCTTTCGTTTGGTGGACCCCGTTTTAAAACCGATGGTGTCGCAAGGATTGCACTCCTTAAAAGATGCCGCTTTGACGCAAGGAAAAGAATTTCTCCAAAATGTCGTCATGGACAAACAAAATCCCAAAGAAGCCTTCTCGACAGCAGGCAAATATTTCTTGCTTCAAACTGGAAAAGATATTTTGGGTCGACGAGAAACTCCTATAAATGTCATAGACGCTACTGAACCAGGCAATCCTGCTTCCTTCACGCCACGGCAAGGACAAGGCAGAAAGATACGACTAGGACACCCATCTAGATGACTTCACACACCCAGAGCTAGTAAGCCCAAGAAAAGAAGAACCGTCAGAGAATTAAACATTTTTGAGTATTAAATAACAGAGAGAAAAAAAAATGCTACACCGATTGTCTTGCAAATGTTCCAAGTCGGAAATAGATCTGTTTGCCGTGCCACCCACTGTGATGATGCATGAATCCCAATGAATATAATTTCATCCCATCTCCTCTTTGAAAACCTCAGCACCCATCGAGTTTGAAATCAAAGGACAGCCCGAAGATTCCAAAGATCTGAATAACAGTTACTTGTACCCGAAAGTCAAAGTAATCAAAACGGACAACACCGCTCCGGGAACCAATGCTAGAGTAGCTCTCGTGAACAATTTCATGCATTCTTTGTTCAGCGAAGTGGATTTGTTCTTTAATAACAAACTAGTTAGCGGCAGCTTGGATACTTATCCTTACCCAGCCTACCTGGAGAATCTCTTGAGGTACGGAAAAGACGCCAAGAAAACTCATCTGGATGCTTGCGTGGTATGGAAACCTGACACAGCAGGCGTGGACAAGTTTAACGTCACAGTCCTGACAGCAGATGACGATCATCACAATGTGGAAATTAACGACCGCTGAAAGAAAATCCTGCAAGGACGTAGTTTAGAACTGATGGATGGTTTGCATTTGGACATGTGGCTGCAAGAAAGGTATTTGCTGAACGGAGTGGATATCCGTCTGAGACTGAATCGTAGCAGTACCTTTTTCAATTTGGTGGCTCATGCCAACGAGTACAAAACCATGATCCAAGAAGCCAGACTCTACGTGCGACGCGTGGAAGTGTTACCTAAAGTGGGAAACGACATCTGCCACACTTTGAACAGAACGACCTCTAAGTATCCGATACGACGCGTGGAAGTGAAAACCTTCAATATTGCCGCTGGATCATCTTTTCTAAGGAACAGCAACCCAAACGTTTAATCGTTGGTATCGTCAGTAACGAAGCCCTCAACGGAGCCGTCACTGTCAATCCTTCCGAATTTAAGCACTACAGAGTGTCCAAGATCGAAGTCAGTCGCGATGGTAAAACCTTCTGTACCAGATCCTTGGAACCTAAGTGTGCCGAGAAAAATTACTTGAGATCTTACTTGTCCTTGTACGAGATCACGGGACAGTTAGGGACCAACAGCAGCCAGGACATTTCGTACAACGATTATGCAGGAGGCTACGCTTTGTGGGATTTTGATTTCACTCCAAACCAAGGCAGTGACGAGGAACATTTCCACCCTATAAAATCCGGTCAGCTGCATGTGGAACTTCGGTTTGCAGAAGCTCTAACCGAGACGGTGAACATCCTCTTGTATGCAAATTCGACAACACTCTTGAAAGTCAACAGTTTGAGAGAAGTCAGTCTAGACTATTGGAAGCAATGGAAGACTCTTATCTCTCTTTGAATGGTGGAGAATCTTTGGAAATGGAATGGTAGGATATCGTGGAAGCAGTATGACCCACCAAAAAAGACAAAGATGAAGAGGTGATGGTCATGTCCTGATGGCCAGAAACAAGAACACCATTTCGTGTCCTGTTTTGCCAAACACCTGGCTGAAACCATTATAAGGTTGACCAAGAAAGATTGCTATGGTTGTCAAAACGATCATCCCAGTCAAATTTAACAAGCTAAATGTCTGCTTATGAGTCAAGAAAAAAGAAAAATTGGACGAGTATCTGGAGGACGGTTGGGGCCTCATCTCGGAAGAAACAGTGTTGCATCATTGATCATTCCTCCTCTCCGTTGACTGTTCTAGAGATCCATCGCATCGAATCTGTCTTGGCCTAAAGTACGGGGACGAAGCGAAGAGAAGATTACTTACAGAGATTTTCAAGCAAAAAGTCAGGATTGAATTGATGACTTATCATTACCTGTGAAAATACAAAACAAATATGGATACTGGTAACTTTATTACCTTTTGAAAAGCAGTTCGTACACCGCTTCTTGGAATCCTGTCGTAAGAATTTAAGATGAACTGCCTCATCGCAAACCTAAAGACCATCAAGCTTATGTCATTAACACTAACGACAGACATCTCCCAGGAATCCATTGGGTAGCCATCTACTTTCCCCACGAAGCTTGTTTGGAGTATTTTGATTCGTATCGATTGCTGCCTTTGGAAGGCGACATCATCGACTTTATGAGAAGAAATGCCCAGACTACACGATTCAGTAATGTGAAATTACAAGGCACAGATTTCATGATGTGTAGAAAATATTGTATGCATTTCTTCATCAACGCAGTCTTGGATATCCCTTAAAATGTTTAGTGACTTATTTTGATCGTGACTATTCTAGAAACGATGAAAAAGTAGATAGATGGTTTTGTGACCGTCATGGATATATCTTGTCTTTAGCTAGAAAACGTAGTGTACATGAAGGGCCAAGTGACCACCATCAGTGGAAGTCTAACTTGACTTCACAACGTTGTCAGCCTTGTTAAAAACGTATTATTTGATCTTGTATGAATTGTTATATTATATGTTGATGGTTTGTTGGTTGAATAAAAATGTTCTCTTTTGACAATAGTGTTGGTGGTTTGTTTAAAAAAAAATTGTTTTCACTATCTATGCTCTTTGACTTCTCTTTATCCCTCACCATAAGATAAGCTATAACATTCCTGCACAAAAAAAAGTGGGATGTTTTCTATCACGTCCGCGCTTGAGCCATATAAAGCGCGTGCGGTCTCCAGTCTGACCATCCATTGTTGACTCGTCAACCTATGAAGATGTCTTCAAGACTAGCAAAGCTGAAATGGAGCCTACGTGAATTTACTTCGTGTAAGGCAAAACCTGATACCAAAGCCTGAAAATATAGAGAATATCAGGATGTTAAAAGTGTCCCAATATCCGCTAGATGAGGTCTTCAGAGATGAAATCAAGGAGTAAGGAGAGTGGACCGAGAAGTATAAACTTCAGAGAGAGAGAGAGAGAGAGAGAGAGAGAGAGAGAGAGAGAGAGAGAGAGAGAGAGAGCGCAGCAGAAGCAGCATCAACAGCATAAGCCAGACAGAGGCTTTGTGGGCTGTCGTGTAGACACGAAAGAGTTCTCCTCATTCCGCAGAAGCAGACCCTCTCCTGTCGGAAAGCCTGTAGCCAGCCAAACCATAGACGATAAGAGAATGCCACAATTCCCAACAAAACATCCCTTTTCAGGGCTACCCCAAAAATCTAGAAAAGATATACTACTCTATTGCCAAAATTTGTCTGTGTTTGTGTGTTGATAAGTTCAAAAATAGACGTGTGCCTATAAACTCTTCGTTTCTTTGCCTTATAAGATAGTGTGTGTATGTGTGTGTGTGTGTGTGTGTGTGTGTGTGTGTGTGTGTGTGTGTGTTTGTCTGTAGGTTAAAATTGAAGTGTGCCTATAAGCACTTCGTTTCCCTGACTTGTAATATAGTCGATGGGGGTTTTTTTATGAGTGGTAACAAAGTGTGTTTGTAGGGAACGTGAGTTTCTTTTAGGTCCGCACTTTCCATGTTATTGATGGTGAAGTGGGAGGTAGCCAGTGAGTATGAGGGACCACCAGAAACCGTGTGGCAGTTAACCAGTGGAAAACAACTATTTTGGCTGCACTGATGAATGATGCTGCACCATAGGGAGTTTAATTGGAAGGCAATAGTCACTAGGGGGTCACCTAAAAACAAAGGGAGGCATAAGACCGGTGCAGCCACCAGAAAAACATATGGAAGCCATCGTGTTCGGAGCAGCTGTCAATCTACCGGAGATGCCTTGACTCCAGATGAACAGTCGAAGAAAAGAAGAAAAAGAATTACGACTGCCATAATTGCCTGCATCTACTAGGTTTTCATTTTAGTTTTTTGAAAACCTCTTTTGATTATCACTATTTTGTAACCTGATGTGATCCTTTTGCTACCACCATCAAAATTTATTCTGGGTTAATTTATGCGTGATACAAAACGATATACGAAACATTTTGACTTAGCTGCTTGGTATTATTTTGTAACAGAGGTACACTTTGTATACAAAATTCTAACTTTGAATGTGTTTTATAATGAAATTTAGTAATTTATTTGATTTGGTTAATTGCAACGGTAGCTTACACTTTATTGGATATTTATTCATATATCCATTAGAATTAATTGGAATTGATTTGATAAGTATGGACTGGCGTTTCAGAGCTCTGTCGCGCTTGTGCCTCCTGCCGGGTCCCTTACCTCCTGCCTCTCCCAGACACTCGTACCATGACGGAGATGTCGAACAATTTCCACTCGTCCAAAACACCAGGTGCCCTGATCTAACGTCATAGTCGCGACCAATCGCGACTGACGTCTCATTCTGCTTTGGTTGACACCTGGTATCGCGGTAGTAACAGACTGAAAATTCAGATTTACCTTGAGTGCGTGTTGGGTCCATTCCCACTCGTAAAAACCTTACATGCAGGGCGCTTGGGACTTTTATTCTCGCGACCAGCATGGACTAAATTTAACAGCACTCTTTGAGTGCAGAAATGTCTGGGGGATGAGTCTCTAATTTCTTCCCCCAGGAATAGTTAAAATTCCTGCAATGCAGGAATTAAACAGTGGTATATGCACAGTTGTGCGAAAACCACTACAATTCAAATCATCAATCAATCAATCAGTCTGGCTACCCCAGCGTCAACTCTTTAATATTCAAGATGAGCCGAATCAGAGAATTACTAGAACTTCAGATGCACCTGGAGTATGCCAGGCGACTCCTGGATGAGCTGGCCATGGAGGCGATCCAGGAAAGTGCCAGGGTAGAAGAGGAGGAGGAAAAACAGAAGAAAGAGGAGGAGAAGAAAGAAATGATCCTGCCTCACCTAATGATTAGACTTCAGTGTGAGGTAAAACCCATGGCGAGAACACCAACACCACTACTACCACCACTACCGCCACCACGTCAGCCACAGACACAACCACTACCATTAGTACCGAGAGCCGCTGTCCCCCAGATGGAAAACTGGGACGAAGAGTTGGAGAGACAGCGGCAAGAGTAGGAGCCGCAGACACCTCATCATCCCCGGGTCTGACATAGGAGAAGACAGAGGGAACAAGTCTTCACTATCCCTCAAAGTGAAAACTGGAATGAGATTGGAGGATGGTTGTTATAATCTCCACAGTCTCAAAATGGAGATAAATAATTTAATGAAGGCCAAGGAAAGGCTAAGAGAACTAATTAAACAAGAAACAGAAGAAAAGGAAGACATAGAGGAAAAAGAGAGAATGAGAAGATGGAATGAAAAAATAATGAAAGAAGAGGAAAAACAAAGAGAGGAAAAAAAAGAGGAGATAGAAGTAAAGGAAGAAGAAGAGGAGAAGAGAGATGAGAAGAAAAAGAAGAATGTAGGGAAGAAAATAAGATGTTGGTGGAGGAGAAGACGAGAAGACAGAAATTAGAAGACAGAAAAGAAGAAACCAAAAGGCCGTTTTCAAGGCCACTCCATTGCCTCGAAAAGATTTACCCTCTTGCCTAAAAAACCTTGTAGTCGATTTTTTGTTGGATAGATTTAAGTTCATAAATCTGTGTTTGTGTAATATGCCTATGTCTCTGTTTATGTCTCTAACCCTGTCTCTAACCCCGTCTCTATGTCTATGTCTCTATTTGTTCCTACAGTAGTGCGTATTCAGGTCAGCCCCTTGCCACACTGTTCCGCTCGATTGAGGTTAGCCACTTGCAGCATTGTTGCTATTGTTTCCCCAGTGTCCAGTATCATAACGTCACCCCTGTTCAATTCCTATTGTTCCTGTACAGTCCCAAACCATCGTTGCTATACATCCCTATATTCAATTCCCCTTGTCCTTAGACAATCCAGCCATGTTAAAATCCCCTTAACATATATATTCTATGGATGAATGGGACTATCTAGTGACAGTGATAGATTCTATGGATGATTGTGGCTATCTAGGGACAATGAAACACCCATGTTAATTTTCCCAGGTTAAAGTCCATTGTCCCCCGTTTATAAACACCCAAATTTAACACAGAAGTCTCATTGTCCGTTGTTCGTTCCTCTTCACTACTTTCGTGAGTATTATCATAGTGTTGCATGATTGGGAAACGTTCTCTCTCACGTTGAAGGGTGCATAACATGTTTTCAGACCTCAACGCAGAGAGCAAAGTTAGTCACGTTGGATTAGTAGACGCGAACATGACTATGTACCGGATTTGACACAAGCAACGTTGACAAGAGTCATTTCATGCTGTGTCATTAGTAACGTAACAGAAGCGTATGTCACAAACAATAATTTTAATAAAAGATGACAGCCTATCAAGTTAAAAAAAAACTATGAGCAATAAGTATGTTTTACCATAGTAAGACAGCGAAAAGTCATTCTGGTATAGTTCCAGGAGAGACGTTGCCAAGACATACGGCTGAAACCCTGGGAAACAATTTAAATTTAATCGTACCTTTTTGTCCTGTAGTTAAATCAGTAATAACACACGTACATCATTAGGTTTTATTACATAGTTTAGAGTAGTCAGAGGAGGTGTGATGCTTGAGGCTGTATTCACTTTATAACTTTTCATAATGCAGCCCAATAAATGCAGATGATTTATTTATATTTTTTCTCTCGCTTCTTCTTCTTCTCTCCCTCTCTCCTAGACATGAGACGTCGAAAGAGACACCTCTGTATCTTTCAAATTAATGCCCCTACCAAGAGAAACATTTTGATGGTATTTTGCTTGGATCATTACAAAATATTCAATGCTTAGCTTCGTTGAACATTTTCACATTTTGTCATTATAATTGTATATATTATCAGAAGCAACAGCATCATTTACAGCATAATGTTGTCTACAGTCATAAAAATCCCCTTCATTTTCACGATGATAGTAAACCCATCCTTTTGAAACCACGCTAATCTAAAAATCAAAATCTATTGATACCTGTTCTATTATATAATATCAGTTACCGTAACTATACACATGTGACTTCATAAATACTTTTCTCACCGTCCAAACCCAAAGTAAACATACAAGAGAAATACGTTACTTGTAGATAAGTATTCTTAACGGTTAAAAAACTGTTAAGGACCATTCTGGAACCGAAATAAGGACACGAGTACGTAAACAGATAATAAGTTAGGGGATGGGCGGGGGAAGGGGGGAGGGGAGGAGTTGTTTGTGCAATGAAACCCCGCGACTGGGATTTCATTGTCTTGGTACAAATACCGATATAGATTATTTTTCTCACCCAATTCTTTGTTTCATTTAAATTAAAATAACCATGCTTTTCAATATAGTTAGCAAACAAAATAATGTATTCATTAGCTACTATTATTGCACTTCACCCTTTATGATGGTCGTCAGGTTTTGTACTCTTTGATGAAAATCTGAATAATTATCTAAGTGGAACCTAGCTATATATGCTTCCCTTAGAAAAGAAACAAAACTATCAAGAAAAAGTTAGAATTGTTACGTTCTGCAATATTTCATCAAGGGCGTCTCGTGCCACTTGCATTTATTTTTGTAAACGCACATTAATACAATTATGTTAATAAGGACAATGGAGTTCCCAGTCAACTCTAAGTACACAAACTCTACGCATGAGAAAATAGAAACATAAAATCATTTGATATTAATTCTGTATTTTGACATTTAATCGCATTTATCACATCTATTCGATGGATGTCATGTGAAATTAACAAGAAGTAATTAAAATGTTTTATATGGATAATATTTAACTTTCATCAGTTCTAATTTGGAAGTTCTATGGTAAGCAAATGTACAATAAAGTACACAGCTCAGGCTAAAAAAGTGTGTAATGACAGATTTCGAATTAATGATATTCTTGCAAATTCATATTTTCTGCCCTGGAAATATGGTAAGTGTTGCTAGTATTGGTACAATGATACGCTACATGGAAATTTTCTTGTGGAATTGAGTTTGGACTGATGAATGAACCATTCTGTTTGGTAAGTGCAGGAAATTTCAATTGTTTACAAAGTTTCATTCAGCTGGGGCTGGTTGGGGGTGTTTGACAAAGTTAAATTACATTAGCTACATTAAATGACGCGGACCTGAAAATGAACTATGTTAAAATTGGGATAAAATTTATCATTATATGTATAGTTTCTAGCACAATACAAAATACATAGTACTCAACATATTTTGTATGGTGTGCTATCAAAACTGGAGAGATATTAAATTGCTTTATGAATGAATTTCTTTTTGTTATTTATCTACTGTTGTTGATGTTTCTTTTTGATCTTATAATAACTCCATCAGGTACAGCAGAACACAAGGGTTTCTTCCCTTTTAAAGTAGTTCATAGCGCGTGGACAAAAATGACTCAGACGAATTGATTGAGACAACAAGACTGAGATAAGAAAAGAAAGGTTAGCAAAAAAGTTAGATTTTTCTGTTGCATTGGTGAGGCAGTGCAATATTTGGACGGAATAAATTACGCATTTTGACGTGTATAAATATACAGATGTGCATGCTGATAATTGTACAGCATATATATCCACGCTGTTTGAATGGTATGGCAGCTATTTTTCGATGATTTGCGAAGGACAATTTGTTGCTTTTACGTTTTTGTTGTTGTTGTTGTTGTTGTAGGGTTTAACGTCAATTTTCAGCATAAGATAGGCTATACATGGCGGCCAGTATCAATGGCGGAGGAAGAACCCGGGAAAACCCCGGAAAGTTCCACTGACCCACGAGAAGCTACTGGCAAGCTTTCACACGTACACACATTGGCCGAACCAGAGACTCGAACCCACGCAGACAGAGGTGAGATGGCATTGATCCGTAACGGTGCGCGCTTTAGACCACTCGGCCACTCGGTGCCCTCTGTTGCTTTTACTAGTATATAGGTTCTTGAGTTAGGGCTAGTTTTGCTTCTAACGTTATTATAATTCATTTCTGATTCGAAAACCTAATTTAAGAGTTTTTATACTTAATGACTTAGTAATTTTAGATAAAATAGTTACCTGTGAAGAACAGTGTCAATTCATCTGGCGTTAACAGTGTTCCGTCTCCACTCTTTGTTCTGAAGTTGTCAGGATTACCCTTTAATTTTATAGCTCGACAGAACAGAGTGTATGTCCGTGAAAATTGGCATATCATTGGGAATGTAGTAACCCCATATATGAACATCCGTCCCCGGCCAATGCGATATACTTATAATAACGATGTTGCACATTCTCAAGACGTAAATTATAAATGCCTCAATGTACACCAGGCCTTGCTTATCCTACGTCGATGGAAGTATCTTCATTCCAACATTGGCTTTTATTTCCTCAAAAATCCGACTTTGTATATCAGGTCTTATTGTCAAGTAGGACGAAGCCCATGTGCCTCTGGTTGATGTAGTCTCCGTTCTCGCAATAAACAGATCCATTACTATGGCGGCTAAATAATCTTCTGAAAGACAAAACTTGAACATAATATTACTTTCTTTAAAGGCCTTGTTTGTCAAGAACTTGAAAATATGCTTTTATCTTTTGCCAAAGACATTTCGTCCTTTCAGTATTTGAAACGTATTTTCTGTGGTTATAGGTATGAACTATCTGCTGCTCAAATTTGCTTTACATTGATTACGACTAATAACAACCTGCTCGGATACAGAAGGTTCAATCAAAACATTCTTAGCCCCTGGAAAGGAAAAAAACTACACAAACATATTTTCGCACATATGTACTTGTCTGTCTAAATGAAAAAGGATGGGATGTTACTGAAGAGTTATGAAAGAATAATTTCGCTGTTTTGGAATTAATCTGCATTGAAATTCAACGACAAGTGATTTGACAGAGATCGATGTTTGGTGAGCTAAGACAAATAACATGCTGTTGGACTTTCATAAAAAGCGAGCATAGACTTCACGCCACTTTTATATCACGACAGCATACATACTGCTTTACCCAATCATAGTTAGATAACTTTATTAGAAATGAGTTCTTATTAAAGGAACATAAGCTATTTTAGTGGACCATACTGATTCTTTTAAGAAAACTGCAAAACGGGGACAAAAATTGAGGCTGAGTACTTGTCAAACTTTCCCAACTAAATTTGACCAGTATGAAAATTGTATGGAAGAATTATCGACAGAAGAAGAAACGTTAAGTCCTTTTTATTTATTCATTAGCTAATAAACAGTAATGGGACAGCACGATTGGTGTATGTAAACTAGTATAAAGCATGTTTCCTCATTACATAATTCAATAATTTCGTTAGCATTTTCGAGAACGAATTTAATTTTTGTTTCAATGCTTGACGGAAGAATGCAAATTAAGTGTAATATCTAGTGCAAAAGTTTCAGACATAATGCATGTTCCAGCAAGGGGTGTGGAGGTTAGAAATGGAGTATTTTCACTACAACCCCATTGAAAATACTGGTTTTTAAACATCTAGTATAATAATTATACTTTGGGCATACTTTATAATATTTTAGGGCAATTCAGAGATAAATGAACTAGTTAAATGTGTGAAAAAGAAGGACACCCAAATGTCGAGGAAATGAACAGATTCAGCATCTGAAGAACAGAGGAAAGCAACAAATTTACTGCAATGTTCTTGTAATATTACGGAATCGAGAGATTTGGAGTTGATGTGATAAATAACATAGTTCATCCGTGAAGTATCTTAACGATAAGGAGATATATCCAACGGAAATATTGTTGGATTTGTGGATTACGAACTTCCTGTTCAGATCAAAGTGATGACTACAGTTTCTAACGTTTCAGACAAATATTTGACATTCAGAATAAAACTAACATCATTTCCTTGTGGACTTGACATGGAATTGTTCTCCTCAGGTAGTTCACACACACACACAGATATATATATATATAT
>JAECUM010094186.1:0-38559 GCA_016617855.1 Megalonaias nervosa | reverse complement strand
TGTGACAATGGAATTGAACATGAAAACGCTCTTCTGTTACCTTTCAACATTGATCGACGTGCTGCACATCCTAAGTTAAATTCTGGATTAGCACCATGAACCACAGGCCACAAGTCAGCGTCAGCGTTGTCGGCATTATTTCTCGGTCGTCTTATATCATATTGTCTGTTATCAGGGTAGTTAGAAGTATCCTTTACAAACATCATTGATGGACCAGTTGATCTTGAATAATCATCACTATATCTTGCAAGACCAAGTATTGTTGTTGCAACGTCGACGTCTTTCTGAATAGATTCAATATTTTTTTCCGTCAATCATGTACGTTGCGCTGTCAAATAACGCCATAATACCATTATTAACAAAACCAACCCTAACTTCAGCTCCATATGCTACTGGTGCTGCAGGATTAGCGATATTTAAAATTTCACCTTCTACTTCAATAAAAGCCTCAGCGGGTAAGAAATACCTACTTGTATCCCGAACTTGTAGTTCAATTCGTCCACGCTGATCTGGAATTCGAGCGTCATAAGAATAATATTGATAATCACGCACAGACTCATCTTTAAGTACTGGTGCGTCCATGTCAAATGCGGGATCAGATATGCGCTTGAACATCTTTATTATAATTATTATCGTCTAAAACGAAGACTACTTCGGGAAGTGAAACCACTTCGGGAAGTGAAACCACTTCCTGCTATCAGACTAGCGGTTATATTTTTTTTTTTTCTGACATTGGTACATCAGCCAACTCCGCTAGTTTTTGATTAGCAACTTGATTTATTATTTTACTGACATTTGCAGGCATTACTTCAGTACTAGGTAATTTTACAGGTTGAGGTCGGACCGCAGGTCTGCGTATTAATCGTGTTAGTCTATCTTTGATTGCTGAGAATGCTTTACCAGCAACATTGCCAACAGCACCAATACCTTTTTCACAAACAACATCAATAGCTTTCATTCCCAGTTGCTTTGCAATCGGTATTGCTTTTGGGGCTATCCTTCTAAATAGACCCTGAACAACATCACCTAGTCCATCTCTGTAGGTTGTTTTGTATACTGGTAATCGTGAATTTATTACCCTGACCATGGTTGGTCCACGTTGAGTACTATGTACGATCATTTTATTATAGTAATTGTATTTAATTACGTACTCAGTCACTGTAGTAGTCATCGGCAATTTCATTAATAAGAGACTGATAAACATCAACGTCCATGATACCGCCTGTAAATAATCGTCTGCAAATATCAGCTGCTTCATTAATAATTTCTGGGGAATTATTACCAGCTCGTTTTCCTCCGATTAGAATTTCTAATCGATCGACATCAGCAAGGATATTATTGGGACAAGTAATA
Organism: Megalonaias nervosa; assembly: GCA_016617855.1. Taxonomy (NCBI): domain Eukaryota; kingdom Metazoa; phylum Mollusca; class Bivalvia; order Unionida; family Unionidae; genus Megalonaias; species Megalonaias nervosa. The sequence continues at coordinate 37,206 of JAECUM010094186.1, read as the reverse complement.
AAACCACTTCCTAAACCACTTCCAATTACACCGGGAGCGTCTTGAAATTCTTCTTCTTCCTCTTCACTTGGTTTCGGTGATGTTGTTTTCTTTGGTGTAGGAGATAGAACTGGTATTTGTGATTTTGGTGATCCTGGATAATCACGAAATGATTGCTCAAATGGTTTTGGTGCTTTTTCTGGTTGTTTTGGAGGTTTTTGTTTCTTTTGTTTTTTACTTTGTTCTCCCCCCCCCCCCTTTTCTTAATTCAATTAAATTATCAATTATCCTAAGATAACTCCGATGTATTGGATCATCATCTCTAGCTTGTTCAACATTCATACGTATGCGATATAAATATTTTTGCCATTGTCTACTGTTTTTAATATCTTTAGCGTGTTCAGGTTTCATTAATTTATCTCTTTGACTAAAACCATCCAAAGCAAACTCAGCTAGTTGATTTATGTTTTTAATGTTATTAATTACTTTAATAGTATCTTCATTAAATTTATTTATCAGTTCAGCAGTACTTGCATGACTCTTTTGTTCGGGGGCTGGTGCTTCAGCACCTCCAGGTTGATCTTCATCCTCGGGTATTTCCGGGACTGGCATCGCAGCAGCTATTTCGGCTGGAAGTTCTCTAAGAATCTTTTTTGTCTGTTTTGTTCTTTTTGCTATTTTTCCAGTTTCTTCAGAGGTTTTCTCTAACACAGGTTGAATACCTTTAGTGGTCTCAGTAATAGGTTTAAATAATTGTTTTGTATCCTCCTCAAATTCAACATGAGATTCTTGTCGTTCTTGTAATTGTTGCTTGACAGTATCACGAACAGGTAAATATTTTCTAATTGCTTCTAGTCGCTCTCTTGCTAATCTAGCTGAATGAGGTTCTCCGATGACAACCATATTAATAATATTTATAATAATTATTTAATTACAGCAGCAGGGAGGGTGAATGACAAAAATTGAGTGACCTACCGAGTAAACTAAACGCACTATAACACAAAAAACAAAAATGTCAAAAATAGTAACAAAAATGAGCTAACTAAAACGATTTATTATCCGTTTTTTCAAACTATACGGTAATAATATTGTTAGGAGGGTTCGGTTTATCATTATTGACCTTATTTTTCAGCCCCTGTAGGAACCCTTATTTTTGTAAAATAAGGTCTCGTACAAAGTGGTCTGTTCACCCTCCCTGCTGCTGCCCTGGTATGCAAAAGAACGTTGTCCATATGATTTCATTTTCATAGTGGGAATAATGAGAATACGAGTGTCAGAAGAGGAGCGTAAGTATCTTGCTGGTGTGTACACATGGGTGAGGTCAGATAGGTATGTTGGACTGGAGCCCGTCAGTTGTTGTTGTTGTTATAGGGTTTTACGCCATTTTTCAGCACAAGATAGGCTATACATGGTGGCCAGTATTAATGGTGGAGGAAGAACCCGGAAAGAACCACCGACCCACGAGAAGCTACCGGCAAGCTTTCTCACATGACCACATTGTCCGAGCCCGAGACTCGAACCCACGCAGACAGAGGTGAGATGGCAGTGATCCGTAACGGAGAGCGCTTTAGACCACTCGGCCACTCGGGGCCCCGGAGCCCGTCAGTGAAACGTAGCACAGAGAACAAATTTTGTGTTTAATTCTGGATCGAATGGATAGCCAGTGTAGGGTACAGAGGAGGGGGAGGTGTGCTCTGATCGTGGTACTCTAAGGATGATCCGAGAAGCTGTGTTTTGAACTTTTTGAAGTTTCTGGAGTAGATATTGAGACGAACCGGACAGAAGTGAGTTACAATAGTCCAGTCTTGAAAGCACTAAGAAACCCACAAGTGTTTTAGTGGCATCAACTGAAAGATACTTGCGAAATAACAACCTGGCAGCTTTTGTTGCTTTCATTTCATCAAGCAATGGGCGAAGAGCATGCAAAGTAAGAGAGAAGACCGAGGTCACAAAGAAAAGCTGCTGTAACAGTTGAACATGTAGTTGCATCTGTCAAGAAATAACACATACTACCAGGACCACGTTTTGACAGGCACCATTTGTATTTTAATTAGTAATTTAACTCAATATTGCAAACAGCAATTTTTTCTCATGACCCATATGAGTTTTGCAATAATGTTTTTGTAGTTATGTCTTTTTGTGATGATTTCCAAAACTCACGGAACAAATGCTATACTTGCATATATACAAATATAATTCTAACAACCACAAGAGGTCGAAATTTGAGCACGCATGCTTCATTTACTACAGTACCTTGATTTCCATTGATGCTTCGTTTTCACATACTTCCAAGTTACATGCACATTTAATCCTCTTTCCTTGTGCATACAGATTCATGAGAGACACGCGAATACAAACATACACTTTTTTCACAGGCAGCGAACATCTTATTATAGATTAAATTTGGTGTCCAAGTTATATGCATACAAATGGAGTTTTGAAATAAAATAAGAGTTAATCGGCATATGTTGTTTACTTGAGCATTGAATACTGGCAAATGCAGAGTTAGAATAAAATTTAGTTTTCAAAATTTTTAAGTAAGAAACATGTTTACCTTGTGTATGTTCCGCATATACTTCAAATACGGCGCAAGAAAAATGGTATGTTCCTCAATATGGAAAAATTGTCTTGTTTGATAAGTATATAGCAGAAAAGAGCAAGATAACAAACTGATACGCTGCATGTTCCATATGATAACACTGATCTGTAATAACATGTTAGATAGAATCCTTGGAATATTTATAGATAATAACTTGCAATGATCTTCTCATATAATTATATTCAAAGAAAATAAACTCTTTATATTTGGCTCCTAAAGAAAATCAAGGCCTTCATTACATTACATAACAGAGTGAATTTTAAAAAAGCTTCATTCAACCGCATCTTGACTACTGTAATATAATTTGGAGGAACACAGCTGAAACAAATATGAGAAATTCTGCAGACTCCGTGAAAGGGCATATCAAATAATTCGTGATCAGCAAACATGAACTGTTCAGCTTTTTGATAATGAATATAATGGTGGTTTAAAGACTGGGGAGATACAAACGGGAGTGTGCGAATACTATAGTAAGAGAATGTTACGATGTACACACTCTGCCAAAAACACTTTATTCAGTTCATCAATATCTTTCACATATACAGCCATATTTTTTTTTTTAAATCCAGCACAAATATCAAAATGAACGCTCATCGACTTGTGTTCTATATCGAGTGCTCTGTTGTAAATAACTGCAGTTGTGTAAGGGTGTCTAATCTATGGCAGGCATGAATATGCAGCATCAGATCTAACATAGTTTCTCCTAAGCCGATAAATCAGCCCTTCACCCGTGATGATATTGATGTTGGGGTTAGGGGCTGATTTCACCTATTCATTAAAAGCTGCAATAATCGGCAGACACTTTTGGCTGCACACATCGGTGTACATTTTACATACTTACCGGTATTTTTGCGGCTGTTGAGCTCCTGTCGGCTGAAGGGTTCTTTTTGCGATATGTACAGCATATTTCCGAATCAAATCGTATGTTTGACAACTTGTAAATCCAAGTAGAATAACACAACCCTAAATAACGTTGACATTTCTAAGTTTCGTGGTCACCATACTGCAAATAGCAACCAATCCGATGCGACGTCCGCTCATTCGAAACTTTCGGTTCATTTGGTCATGTGACTTGGCTGTAGCTGCGTGAATGTGACTATCACGTGATGCAAGCAGACTCCGAACATGACAGGTAAGAAATAACTTCTGTAGTATCATTCTCGTTCATTTAAGTTAACTCGTGATTAGAAAAAAAAGAGTGCAAAAAATTGAACAATGGCGGAAAATGTGTGTTCACTTTGTGGTGTTCACCTGGGTGCAAATCGATCCAACAAAGTTAATTTACATGGAAAACTGAAAAGACCGAAACTGCTCAAGATGTGCTACATGATCATTTGGGGCTAACATTTACCCCAAACAGAAGTTCATATATATGTTATGCTTGTTCTATTGTGATTAGCAAGGTGAAATGGCACACTTCCATGTTATAAGATTCCCAATAATTGTACAAGAAAATCCAAGTTCAGAGGTTCAAAACAAAATTTAAAAAATTTACAGCACTTGTATACAAAATGTAGTGCCCCTTTTTCTTTATTGATTCTGAAGTAATGGAATTAATTAATTAATTAATTAATTAATTAATTAATTAATTAATTAATTAATTATTAATTAGTTAAATATTTACTTAAAAATCAGTATGGCACTTCACCCAAAATGAGGAAAATCTCATTAAACATTATTAACCCTAAATCATAATGCCTATACAGATTCCATATCATAAACCTCTCTCTCTCTCTCTTCTTAATTTTATTTGTAACCTTTGACAGTAAATTTCAGATACATATATTAAGAAACTAGAAACAGTAGTGAAAGGAATTAATTGATGCTTGTAAAGAAAGAGAGATAAAATGTTGATTAAAGTATTGTATGGTTTTAAGAATTGCCCAGTTTCTATGAAAACTATCAACACATTTGTTATATTTTAATAATTATCATATATTTAAATAAATAAAAATAACAGACTTGAACTATAATATATTCAAGGAAATATTTGTAAATTATAAAAAATATATCATTCAGTATATTTAATTAATACTCTAATTCAGATTAGATATTTATTTTAGCACAAGCAAATTTCTTAACAGATAATTGTTATATGTGATGGATACAACAGAAACTGTAAATAAGTTATGATGTGTATGGACAGGTAGTTTCTCATTAACATAAATAACAATATGCAATATATTGCTAACAACATAATATGCTTATTCATGGCAACTTGTACTGAATGCATTATCATAAGTGATAATAACATTAGTGCAGGTCAACCTCCCAAATTAATGTGAGCATTGTCTCATATATACATCAGTTACATTGGACTTCTGTAATTACTTAAACCTTTACAATACAAGTATCATTTTAATGTGCTTTTTGTTCAAACAAAACAGATCTCTACTGGCAAGAGAATATGGAGTGAGGCTATCCAGGACCTAAAGTCATCATCTAAGAGGGACAGATATGTTGGACAGAAGGTACTAGCTAGAGCCCCTTCCACCCCCCAGCAGAGCAAAAAAAAAGAAAAATTGTTACCAGCACCCCAATCAAGGTAACCAAAATAATTGTACATTCATCGAGTTCTTGCAGCACAGTTATATTGTAATGCGAGTTATGAGATATTGAAATGTAAGAGAAAGATAAGAATAAACTGAGATGTGTGATAATGGGGACATTTATAAAGTTTCCACATCTTTTGATTTTACTACATTTCAGATTTGGAAATTATAATTTTTGATACATGAAGATGAGGTTGGATTAAAACTGCCATTGCTTTTCCTTCCAAATATCTCCAGGCTGATCAGTCCTAACACTAACCTCCTAATGCTTAACGCCTAGTGAGGCAGCTGCTAGCACCGTTTTTACATGTCCTTTGGTATGACTCAGTCGGAGTCTGAACTGCGACCGCATGCATCCGAAATGGACACTGTAACCAATTAGGCCATTGGAGTGGTCCAAAGAGACTACATGTAAATATTAATTATAATTTTGCAAAAGTTATATATATAACGATGGCTGGTCTTCCAAATTTTAATCTCACACAACAACTTACTGTACTTGATAGGAATTACTAATTTTCAGATAAATATTCCACAATTAAATGTTCTCCTTTTTAACTTCCAGACAAATGTAAAGGTTACTATAAATAAGAAGACAAAGCATATATCCTATGCAGCTAGCCTCATTAAGAAAAGCAGACATGTGACTGCACTTCATCTTCTCCTGCAGAAAAGTAAGACATTTAAGATGGCCCTTCTTAAGGTAGAGGGGGACATACTTAAGAAGGGGATGAAAGCAGTATTCCACCCTGCCTTTAAGTCAGTATGGCGAGCAAGTGGTGACCCTTACTTACAGATAAGCAGCTTCACCTGGCAGAAAGTCCTTGCTGAAAGTGAAGAGAAATGCCCTGTGTTGTTGTCATTGCTGAAAGCAGCGGGAAGTAAAAGCAGGACAGAGATAAGCCTTGCCAGTGGAATTCATTGGCTTGCTTTCAACATAGGAGCTATCATTGGCCAGATAGTCTTCATGAGGAATCCTGGTCACATGAAGCTTTTGCAACAGATGGTTGGGGTGGAGATGTGGCTTGCTGGTTGTTCAAGAGAAGTAAGTCATATTTACTAAGGATTAAACCAGTTATTTTTCAGGTCGTTGGAGTGGGTCAGCCTGAGATTATCATTTGAATCCCTCTAGCTCCTTTTTTTAACAATACTAATATTATGCTAGAAATAGTTCTCTTTATTCCATAGATATGAGAAAGGAAACATTTTCAGGGCATTAATTTTTTTAAGTGAATCTCAGTCACCATTCAAAAAGAAATTAATGGCTGATCCCAAAACAGTAAGTAATATTCCTCACATTGAAACAGTTGTCTAATTTCATTAGATCTTGTACTTTATCAGTCCAGAGTACAATAAATAAATATTGTAATAAATCTATTCTTTAATTGACTTAGGTACATTCTAACAAGAAATGCCTATGATCATAAGAATAAAGACATAAAAATTAAATGATAAATATATAACCATGCATTAATTATCTGTTTATATTTCACAGGCCTTTGCTAGACTGAACCATCTGGGACTATCCCTGAGCATACATGTAGTGAGGAGATGATTGATATGATCCATCAGAGGTATGCAGTTGACCTCCTGCAGCAGAAGTCACTCCTGACAGACAGAGCACCACAAGCCAGGAGACGCCTTTTCAACAATGAACCTTGTAGGTATCATTATTAATTGGGAACATAAATTCACATTGCATAACTGAACTGGTAATATCATCCAGTTCTACCAGATTGGTAATAAGTATCCAGGAGAATTAAATCTGTATAAAGTTACCACGATTGTTAAGCATTCATTATTTTGTAATGCATGTGCTTAAATTATTTCTTTTATAAAATCCACAAATTTCTTTTTTATATTATTTCCTACATTGATCGTGTATCCCACTGATTATATAGACTTGAATTATATTAATAATACAAATTTTCAATCAAATAACTTTTCTCCGTTTGAAAATAATTTGCTAAAATCTTTCTTTATTATTCATTTTAAGTACATTTCATTTTCTTCATCATGAAAATAGAAGGCCAATCTATGGAATTCTGTTGGAAATGATTCAGTCATTTATTGTTACTTTCAATTTCCTACATAAGACAAAATGTATACTATGAATGGATTTATGAATATAAATTTAGTTATGTATGTGCAAGTGATAGATTCACATGAAATTATCAGTCTTTATGTGTATTCAGTATCATATAAGAAATACACTAACACTGTCAAATGTGGCAAATCCCTGAGAAAATATGTTTTTATTTGGTTAGTGGGATTTATTTCTCAATTCATATTTGTCTTCTAATTCAGTTTTATATTCTTTTTCCTAAATTTAAGTAAGTTTATTCTGGTATTGCTTGTACTTTATTAGTCAATGAGGAGGTCGGTGTGAGGATGTTGGATGAGACAGGAAGCACTGACCTGTATTATACATTAGAGCAGGATTCCCTGTCTGAGATGACCAGGTCAGCAATACAGATTTAATGGAGGATACCATACATTGTGAGTATGTAGTATAATATGTATGGGTCATGAATCAAATCCTTTCTTACCATTTGGCTATCAAATCCATTTACTCAGTTGTATAAATATTCCCTTTCTTAAAATGCAAACACACACACACACATACTATGAAACATTGTCATTTTGCAATGAAGATCAGTTATCATTTTCAATAGAAAACAAATCAATATCATGGTAATTTATTTTAATATTTTTTCATGGGATATGATTGACACGTTTCATTATCTGATTAGACATTTTGTGCTGAGTTTATATCATAAAAACACAAAATTAGGATACTGAGTCATGTAAAATCACATTTTACTTTATTGCTCATCAGCACAAAATAAATAATAAGTACAATTCAGTAAGTAATGTTGCTAAAATTGAATTTATGAAATTTAAAGGAATCCATGACTATATCTGACTTGGAAAATGGCTCTAATAACCAGTAGCTGATGTATTTTGTTTTAAGTTCTATGACATGATACACTAAATGAAATATGGAACATAAATGATTTTATCAATTTAAACAAGCATAAGCTAATAACTGAACAAAGATTTTAGACGATTTCTCAGACACTGATGAAGATGAGATAACAATGGTTCCCATGGGGTACACTCTGGTATTTGATAATGAGAACCAGAAGACCTGTGCCCGCTACAGTACACGGGAACATGGAAATCATATGCTAAATATGGTTCAGACTTATGCAGCAAATGACAGAGTACCTTGTATGGGTCTTTCGGATTATCCCCCCTCACCCATGGACATCAGACATATCCCAGTTGAATCATTCTACACAGATCCTGCAGACTACCAGCTTTTGAGGCTTGTTATATACAATGATATTGTGCATTTAACTATTGTCCATTATTGTAGATTGTAATAATCATTTGTAAACAACATATTAGATAGCTAACTTTTTGTCCCTGATTACAGATTATATAATAACATAATGATCATTAATCACTTGACTTATAATGGTCTCAGCCTTTTCAGTTAGATCCAGGGTATTTTGTTGTGTTATAAGTCAAGTCGCAATCTATAAAAAAAAACTTTAAAGTTAACAAGATTATTTCATTCCTGTTTTAAGTTCAGCTCTAACATCATTGTTTATTGTGTATAATTTTAGAGGAATCCTTTATTTAAAAATAATTAATTGGAATTACAAAGTGCTGACATTTTGGAGTAAATCACTATTTTAGGATTATTGGTGAATTCAATCAAGAACATTCTATATCATATCATTGTGATACATAAAGATTGTTAGCAAAATCAGCTCACTCGAAGCTACAAACACATCAGCACATTCAATACTCAAATTCATTCAGAACTCTCTATACTCTTGGACTTGTGATAGAACTTGTGGGATTTAAGTCATAGTACTACAAGTTCCAATTTAATTTTCACTTTGTATTCCAGGTAATTAATTATTAATTGAATTTTACTCAACTTTTTGGATTACTTCTTCTCTGTTACTTTGCCTAAGACTACAGAGTCATAATGGGTTCATTTGCTGATTACATATAGAGATAATTACAAATGTATTCATACTTACATAGAAGGGGGTTAAAAAACCTAAGTAAAATGCCCACAGCCAGGACGGCAATTATTAAAAATTTACTCTGCCCAAAATAAACTCTTTATGAAGCACTTATAAATATAACAATTGATGATGGTGATAACCTAACTTTAATCCACTGAAAGGTTGTTTTCATATTTAATTGTTCAACCCCTTTAACACCAGTTGAATACAATTTATTAAATGTCAAATGTAAGTACCCGTACAGCAAGACCAGTCTAGTTTTCATCATTTTGAAGAGAAGATGCTTGAAAGAAACAAAAGGATAACAAACCTCTGGTATAAAATATGGACTTTCAATGAACAAAGTGAGTAATAGTCTTCACTGAACAAACCTTTTAATTAGAAAGAAACATTAGTAATCCCTCAATGAGCATGTGCCTTGTACAGTGAGTATGAGAAGATTTACTCACCCACTGAAAATATTCAGTTGCTGTTACAAGTTGAGCAAGTTAATTGTCAAGCTATATATATATATATATATATATATATATATATATATATATATATATATATATATATATACTTTATTAGTTCCAATAAAAATAATGATTAAAGCTATTTATTTTTTCTGCAAATGATTTTAAAATACTTGGGTGAAGTTATATTTGACATTTAAAATTTTCTGTGCATGCATGTTTGCCCCCCAAAAATTGCAAATAAACCTGTAAAGATTGGTATTGTTTTCATTTCTAATATACATATGCACAATAATATCTGCAAAGATTTTTAAAATATTAATAGTTTCAGTTTCTTGCAATTAGAAAATATTTCTGGAATATGGACATGGAAATTGCCCTGAAAGAAGAAAACTGTTATCTATCTTGAATTTAGTATGTTATGTTAATTAATATGGAAGAGTTCATAAGTACTGATACCCTTGAACTTCTATACTGAACTTAATTTTCATAAAAACAATTATTTTTTTACAGATATGATTTCGTTATATTAGTGCAAAGAATACTGGTAAAGGAAGAACCATTCAAATGCCTCCTGGATAAAGTGCAGGCCCACATGCCCCATAAATATTCAAAAGAACTTGGACAGAAGAGCAAAGTTGTGTATATATATATATATATATATATATATATATATATATATATATATATATATATATATATATATTTACTGAATTCTGCCACTTTGTGGCAAATGAAAAATGTATATTATTTATATTAGAGCCAATCAGAGTGTTGGTATTGCCTTTTATATATGTATGTATGGAATAAAATATATTTAGTACTTCTGATTGGTTAGGTTTGAGACTTATAATAGCAAAACAAAGCACAGATCAGCTTGCAGTTAGTTATGCAATTCCCAAAATGATTACTTTTCATTTTTTACATATGGTGGGTTTCCTTTGCTACTGAGGAAGAGAAGAAGCCCTTTTCCAGTCATGTGATTGGCTTGATGTCTTAGAAGAAGATCTAAGTTTTAGACAGTTTATTTGAGGATATTAATTTATTTGCCACTTATTCTTTGTAATTGATTGTATAATTACTAGATACAAACCAGTCTGAATTATTATTTGTACTTCACTGTACTTACTTAAATAAAAACTAGTCTGAAGCAACCACTTTTGGCACAGAGAACTATTTTGACTGTATATGAATGTTTATTGACACTATAATAAAATTTTACCAATTTTGTACAGATTCCCCTAGGTGTTTTGGCAAAGGATGAGACCAAAATTGCAGATATGGTTGATATCATGGTAGAATATCATCAATATGTCCCAGGAAGTTTGGACTCTGACCCAATATCCTGTATTCTTTATGGGGATGTCCTCAGTTGTGAAAGGGCAAATGATGCCCATATTGCGAGAATCAATGGGGGATCCAAGTGGGACCGATTACAAGGGCTTGTTCCAGCAATACAGGAGTGGCATAAGCATGGCATATTATTAGAGGTAGGAGTAGGAAGCAAACAATACATGTAATTGCTATTTAAAATTCAGTTTCCAAATATTTTAATTATTGACATGCATTTTTTAGCATTTGAATATCATTTGTTGTTAAATGCAAAGGAGAATAAGTAAAATATTCCTTGTTATGACAGACAAAGGATCAAGACTTTATAAACAAAATCATCAGGTGTTTAAACTCTTTTTACTGAATTCAATGTACCAAGCTTACTTTACTTTTGAAAACGAAAACTGAGTTGGACACACCATACTATCATACCCAACAACTATTTGCAGCATGTAAGTAGTGCAGACCTAAAACCTTTCTTTTGCAGGATACATTTAAGCTGTTGTATAGACCCCAGCGTGCACGTGATGTGGGCACGTTATATTATATTAGGAACAGATACCGGCACCACAATGTCAACAGCAAAACCAGCTCCTGCTTCAATTATGCCACCGATTTACTATGCTTTGCTAAAGAGGCCTATGTCATAGCCAGTTCAAGATCAATGATAGACAAAGACCAAATACCGAAAGACATTGAAAAGTTATGGTGCTATTTTCAGTCTATAGCCAAGAAAGTGGAAACTTTAGGACTCCATCCTCCAGAGCTACGAGACTGTAATGCTGATTCCAGCTATTGTGGCCTGTGCCAGTTGGAGAGTGATAATGAAGAGTTTATATGTTGTGACAATTACAGTTGTCCAAAAGGAAGATGGTTTCATCTCACATGTTTGGGGTTAAGTGACAATGATGTCCCAGTTGCTGAGTGGTTTTGCTCTGGGCAGTGTGAAGTCATATCAACAAAGAGTACCAAAGACTACAAGTCAAAGAAGGATCACATATTTCAGTACACCAAGGCTCTTTTATGGAGAGGTCTAGGAGAAATGGCCCATTATGATGCTATCAGGGAAGGAGATGGCGATAGAATAATCAGCCACTGGAGGCATGATATGATAGAGTTCTTTGACCAGCACCACCCCAAGTACTTTGTATGTGGCTATACTCTTTTTAGTGCTCTAAATGGTGGAGTGTCCCCTCGTCTGGCACATCAACTTCGATGGAATAGAATAGTTAATACTGCAGGGAAATCTGGACACAATATTGAAATGCACTTACAAATGGATTTTTTAAATAGAGAATACAAGGAGGCTGTCAAGACCGCCAGTGGAAATCTGACTGATGACACCATAGCTAGACACAGCCAAATGGTGGGGATAAAAAAACACTTCAAGATGTTTTTGATCACAAGATACTTAACTGTGGCGATTTCAAGCGAACGAAAGGTGTTGTGAGGAGGAATGCTGATATTGAGGACCTTGTGAAAATCCTCGTAGACAACAAATGCTGTGAGTTTATCTCAGGAAGATGTCACTCAGCATTCCCTGATATTGATTCTTTATCAACATTTATGGTAGAGTTTAAGAAAAGAGTTCAGAAGCATCTGAAGAAAATGAGCAAAAGACTTGAGATTATAGTTGACTGAGATTATAGCTGATTGAGATTATAGTTGATTGACACAACTTCATTTGCAACATTAAGTTTATAAATTCAGTATAACTGTGAAAACTTTCAGTTACATGTGGTACACTTATCATGCATTGTTAATAACAAAAACTTGTATTGGATGGTTGTGTATTACCATTCCACAGCACATCAGCATTACTAATGACCATATGACACCAATTAAAAACGGACTTACATATTATAACAATTCTTGATTGCATAAGAAGATTTTTAAAGATAAACCCTTGCAAATGATTGCAAACATGATGTACTTCTAATTGCATCTGAATATGTTTAATGATTCATCTATGCTTGTTCTATTAGTATCATGGCAATATAACAAGTTAAAAAAATCAGTGAAAACGAAAGATGGCAACAAAAGTGGAATGTTAATAGCATTAGGAATTTATTCCTGAGCTATGCTGGTTAATATCCCATGTGAGGATATAAAGTTGATTGATAAAGGCCAAAATAGTGTGCAACAAGAGACATTGAATTTTGTATGAAGAAAATCAGTTGATCACACTTCGTGCATGGTGGCTGCAATGGTGAAGGTTATAATCTTCATACCTTCTTTGATTTTAATCTACTAATGTCCAGTGTTGCAGCATGTGAGTTATGGATGGCTTTTGCAGAGAAGACATACCAGACTTTTGGTTTATACCATGTTATATGACACAGAATGTTCTGTTGTATCTGTGACTGTGATGACTCTCAACCAAATATATATTTTTTAATTTACAAGTACAATGTCGTAGATAATTTACATTAGGTTCTTTAGCATAGAAGGTGCTGATGTGACATTGAATTCAATACAGTCAAAATCCACTGTGATAAATGGGATTACACAGCCATGATATGCTGATGTGTCAATGAAATAAGTTTTAGGAAGTCTGGAATGGAAAGTGGAGCACTTGGCCAGTCATTTTTTTAAAACACGTTCTTCTAAACAGTTTGTTATATCAAAATGGAGTTTTCATTACATGAATTTTTATGATATATAAATGAAAATAATCAGATATCCAAAATGATCAAAATGGCTATCTTCTACATCTTATGATCAATCCTAATGATTGAATGGCTGAATCAATATGGGATTTTCACCAAAGGCTTTTCTTAAATGTCAGCATGGTTCTAACAGAGAACGAAAGGTCAATTAATTACGTGCAGTCCACTTGTTAGTCACCAGTTCATATAGTAAGCCTAGAATGTGATGTTATGCCAATTTCTATGCATTTTTCGTCTTCTGGTAGTTTCAGTGTTATATAGCCTAGAATGCTCTGAAACATCAATGAATTACATCAAATCCACATCAAATGGTATATAATGTATACATGTAGACATATAAATACTGTACACACACACACACACACACACACACACACATATATATATATATATATATATACACACATGAATGAGCAGATAACTTTAAACCAATCTTATTTTGTAATTTGTTCTTAGTACCTAAATTAGGTCAGAGAGCCTTGAATACTGTGATGTTTCAGTGAATTAAACATAGTACACATTCCAATCTGTTTATATGTGTTGCAAGCAGAACTCTACAACCGGTCAATGACATTCACAGCTTTTCCTCCACATCCACATCTGTACATACAGTTGACACAACACATGCAAGCTTTGCATTCACAGCAATCACAATCCTCTTGACTACACATTTTAGACGATGGTAAAGATGATTGGTCCATGTTGGAGAGAAGGAAATGTTCCAGCACAAAATTTTCTCAGACAGTCAGATGTGTTACAAAGGTTCTTCAGATATTCATCTGAACAGCGGCTAAGAGACCTAGGAAATACATAACATAACCCAAGTCCTTTACGCCCATCCCGAGAACATCTTCCAACTTCTTGCCAATAGGATAGAACTGAATTTTCAACCCCACAATGTACTACAACATCTATATCGTCAACCTGAATTCCTATACCAAAGGCAACTGTAGATATAAGAACTCGGATGGAACCCTGCGATTTCACAAAATCTTCCAGAATTCTAGTCACTGATACCTTATCCGTCCTGCTGTGGAACATCTCAACTAGACGATTGTTGGAATCTGGCTGTTTATCCTTGTATGCATTCTCTGCCAAGTCTTCCATGAGCCACATAAAAATGTTCTGGCAATCCCTCATGCTTTGGCAGTATACAACTATCTTTCAGGACTTCTTCCTCGACATGACATGCTGTGGCAGCCATGCAAGCACTTCCTCGTACTTCTCTGTGCACTTCTCCATATGTATGTAGATATTTGGTCTGAAAGAGAAACAATTTTTTAATACTGGTGTCATGTTGCACAAGAAACAAATACAAGTCAGGAAATTTTGTTTCACCTTACATTTATTTTATTCAATAATTTTTTGTGTCTGTTTAAATGCAACATCATATCTGACAGAAAGCCCATGATCACTGTTTATAATTTGTTGGAATTCATCACAAGAAAACTGAACACTGCAGTGCAAACTGCAAAAGGATGGCTGGATAAGAGAGGTGTCAAGTTTATAAAGGTACAATATGAATGTAGAATGAAGAGTGAAATTTGTACCTTACTTGAATATAAGAGGTTTTCATCAGTGGGGAAGGGTGTGTGTATCACCATTATGGGAGTATGTGTTGAATATTATAGAACTTGTACTATAACAACTTATGTTTCCCCTATTTGTTTCAAACAAAATAAAACTTTATCTATATAATTTGTTACTCTTATCTGTATTTCTACTCAAGTATCCTTTGATTATTGCATCTGACCACTGCTAATAGTTGTTTGTATTTGTATGTCAGTTCTTTATCAGTAAAATTTTAATAACTTGTAAATAGGTCGGTAAGATGAGTGTACTGTAAAGAATATCCATAACCAATGTATATTTTTATTGTGGTGTTGGGGTTTATTTCAGGCAAATACAGCTAGAGACAGTCTTGTACAATAATTCATATATTTCTTGAAATAGTAGTAGTAGTAGTAGTTGTTGTTGTTGTTGTTGTTGTTGTTGTAGGGTTTAACGTCATTTTTTAGCACAAGATGGGCTATACACGGTGGCCAGTATAAATGGTGGAGGAAGAACCCAGGAAAACCCCGGAAGAACCACGATCCACGAGAAGCTACTGGCAAGCTTTCTCACATACCCACATTGGCCGAGCCTGAGACTCGAACCCAGACAGACAGAGGTGAGATGGCAGTGATCTGTAAAGGTAAGCACATTAGACCACTCCTCCACTCGGGGCCCCCTTGAAACAGTAATGAATAGACAAAAAAAGATACTTAAAATATAAGTGAAAGTGAATGGTCATAAAAGTCAGTGCCATCAGGTGCAGGATAAACATAGAACATTAAATAAAAGAATGAGGTACCGGTCTGGAAGTCTGGCAATAGTATGTGTATCCCCAGTAGGAAGTGCAAGCAAAGTCCTCAAATCCTTCTCCACTTTTCTGTTGCTGTGGTAGTAAGGAGAAGAGATGGAATGTGCTGGAAATGAGTCACCAGCTCAGCCACTTTTCTATACTCAGGTCTAAAGTCAAGTCCCCTGTTAAGGAATAATTAAACTTGCTATAAGAATGATTGTACTGAACTTGAAGTAAATGACCCAAGGCTTTATGAGCTACATGAGTACATACAATTGTTGTACGATTCATATGTTTCCCACATTATTATTTTCATAAAAGTCTCATTTAAATTGAGAGCTATATTATCTAATTTGAAATACAAAAATCATAGTCTTTAAATAACAGAATTTTATTGCATGGAAGCAGGGACAATATTTTATTTAATTCCTTTAAATAAGAGGCAGACTCTGTGCCAGATGTTACACAGTATTCTATTAAGTTTTTACAATGAAATTTAGTATAAAGAATATAATAATCACCACTGTGAAATGCAGTGAGCCTCATCAAAGGCAAGGAGACAGAGCTGTGACCACAAAGGTTCTTGATGCATAATCTGTAACCATTCCTTCTTCATGATAGCTTCTGGACTGGCCAGAATAACAGCTACATTTCCATCTTTTATATCTGTAAAAATGGGAAATTTGATTACTATCCTTTTCCTACATTAACAGTTTTTCACTTTATTATTGTGTTACAGATTTGTTCTACATCTAGTCTTTGTAAAAGAATAACAACAATTTAAAGCAAGTGATGTTTAAGATAATGAAGATCTGAATGAAAAAACTACTTCTTGCACCAAAATAACTTAATGTTTCTTGTATAAAGACAATCTACCATTAGAGTATGATTACAATATCCCATACTAAATATAACAGTTGATTGATTTTCTTCAATAATTTTTTTTATACCTTGATTGCTATTTAATAAGGACAAGAACAAAGTGAAAATAAATGTCTTTTCGCGGCAATGGAGTGGCCCTGAAAAGGGCCTTTGGGTTCTTCTTCTTCTTTTATCTTCTCCAGTTCTTCCACCAGTTCCTGACTTTTTGAATAATTCCTTTCTTCTTTTCTTTCTCTGGCATCCTGTTAGGATGACCCATAGCTCTAAGTTTCTCTTGCACTTTTATCCAATTGTTGTTTAATTTCTCAAAGTCTTCTTTCTTCTTTTTGTTTTCCTTCTCCTTTCTTTCTTTTGTCCAGTTCTCTTCTTTTCTCCAGGTTTCTTTGATTTTCTTCACCTCTTCCTCCAGTACTTTTCTCATCAGGTCTTCCGCTTTTTTTAAAGAGTCTAAGCCCAAATTTTTTACAAAAGACCACTCGGTGAAATTGAATATGTCTTGTAGAAAGGAGCTCACTTGTATGACATGATCAAGAGCCTGTTTCAAGGAGCCTACTCTCACATATTTAGGTTGAATGAAACCTCTAATCTTCTCCACTTGCTCCTCTGTTATACCTGCTACTAGATCCTTGGCTTGTTACTTAGCGTACTTATATGGTTCTAAATTTTTCCCAATCAGTTGGATGTGGGCCATCCGTTACAATTGTATCACCGCTTAGGTAATGTTAGGTTGTGATTTTTGAGCTGCCGTCCAAAAGGATCACGGTTGAATTTTTGGTCTTCAAGAGCCAAACCGAAGACTTTGGTTGTATTTTGTGGGACAGCAGGCAGAGCCGCCTGGACTGTCCCTTGCCTTTGTGCTTGTCCGGGGGGGGGGGTATTTTGTGGGACAGCATGCAGAGCCGCCTGGACTGTCCCCTGCCTTTGTGCTAGTCCGGGGAGGGGGGGTTATGGGACAGCAATGGGGGTCCTGGACTGTCCCTTACCTTTGATTCGATACCAGGACCGGGGTTTTGTAGGGTAGCAGGTAGAGCTTCCTGGACTACCCCTTGCTTTGTTGTTTGTCTGGCAAATTTGGTTGAATAGTTATTTACATCTTTTCTGTGTAGGCAATCTGGTTAGTTATATCTTTTCTGTGTGGCAAATTGTATATTTCGGTAGTTATTTACATCTTTCCTCTGCTCCTTCTTCTCTCTCCTGATGGTCTCTATTTAAATCTTCTTTATTTTTGCTTCCTCTTGTGATCTGTATTCTTTGTTTCCTTTCTTGGGTTGACTTCTTCATTATTTCCTGCGCCATTTAATGCTGTTTCTTTTCTTCGTTGCTGTTAATTCTTCCTTATCTTGGTGTTTGTTCTGTCCAGTAGTGTCCGTCAGTGTGTTAGTGATGTTGGTAAATTAGTGTAGCTTAAAGTATAGTCAATTTATCGTTCAGAAGTGATGTTGGTAAATTAGTGTAGCTTAAAGTATAGTCAATTTATCGTTCAGATTTGACCGTATATATTCCCTAATCTTATGGCCAATATCACCTCTATAAGGTTGTTTTAGTACGCCCTTGGCGCTGATCTACGACTAGTACTTTAGTGTGGGAAACCTGAAATTCCATACCGTATACTTCGATATGCATGTATTCAGACAGCGGTTTAGTAGTGAGTGGTATGTCACATACAATATAAAAAACACACACCCATATACTATCCACACCAACGAACGAGCTAGCATAAAACACACCCATATACTATCCACACCAACGAGGGAGCTAGAACAAAACACATATTATATACTATCCACACCAACGGACGGGCTACCATAAAACACAAATATACTATCCACACCAACGAACGAGCTAGCATGAAACACACAAATATACTATCCTCACCAACGAAGGAAGAGACGGAAAAAAACCACATCCCCATATACTATCTACACCAACGAAGGAGCTAGCATAAAACACACTCATATACTATCCACACCAACGAACGAGCAAGCATAAAACACATATTATATACTATCCACACCAACGAACGAGCTAGCATAAAACACACAAATATACTATCCACACCAACGACCCAGCAAGCATAAAACACACAAATATACCATCCACACCAACGAAGGAGCAAGCATAAAACACAAATATACCATCCACACCAACGAACGAGGTAGCATGAAACACACAAATATACTATCCTCACCAACGAAGGATGAGAAGAAAAACACCTACACCCACATGCTATTCACATCAACGAACGAGCTAGCATAAAACACACACGCATATACTATCCACACCAACGAACGCGCATGCCAACACACACACACACACACACACACACACACACACACACACACACACACACACACACACACACACACACACACACACACATCAGTAAAAGAGTGAGTGTGTATAGTCACACTACACTACATTCACACGAATTGGCAAATTGAACAGTCTCTCTTTTCTAGAGATCTGGTTAGCCCTGAGAAGGGCTGTTTTTTTAAGAACTCCAAATGCACCTAGCTAATGGTGGCACCTTCTTGGCCTGGCACCAGACACGGATCGCCGGCTCCAGTCCTGCTCCCAATTGATGAGTGTGGCTGGGAGCGCAGAGGGAGGTTGATTTGCTTCACTCTCCCAGTCTTCCGTCTCTGGCATAGTGAAGGCTTCCCTCCTTCTCCTATACCACAAGCGTGGATGATGACGTTGTGGTGTTGGTTCTCGTGCTGGACCTGGTTGTGGAGGCGTCCTCACCTCAGGTTTCACCTCACACTGAGGTAAATGAAGAGGTGAGGCAGGATCATTTCCTCCTTCTCTTTCTTCTTTTTCATCTCTTTCTCCTCTTCTGTTCTTTCTTTCTCCTCTATAGCCTCCCTAGTCAGTTCGTCTAAAAGACGCCTGGCATACTCCAGGTGCATTTGGAGTTCCAACAATTTACTTATTCTGCTCATTCTTTATAGTTGTCTCGTTGACGATGGGTAGCCAGACTGACGATTGCGTCGCTTTATATACTTGAAGCACGTACGTGAAGGTAAATATCACCTAATACAAAAACTTACCATCACATTAAACGCGCGGACCTAAACGAAGCACTCACGTTGACTTTTTTACTTTTTTACTTGCAAACACAGACAGGCACGATTGAACAAGACAGAGAAAACAAAGGGTGGATTTTTTTTTACTGACAAAAGAAACGAAGTGCTTATAGACACATTTCTATTTATTTATTAAAATTTTAAATTTTTTTTGGCAATCTGAATGAGTATGTCTTTTCGAGAGTATTGGGTAGCCCTGAAAAGGGCTGTTTGTTTTTTGGGGTTTTTTTTGTTAACGGGAGTAATGGCAATCTTTTTTTTTTTACTGTCTACGATTGCGTCCCCGTCTGGCAGCAAGCTTTCCTATACGATACGGCCTGCTTCTGCGGAAAGAGAAAGAGAATTCTTTGGTGTCTACTCGACAGTCCACAAAACCTCTGTCTGGTTCTTGCTGTTGCTGCTGCTGTTGTTGCTGCTGTTGTTCTTCCCTCTGCTTCTTCTGAAGTCTGTACTTCTCAGTCCATTCTTCTTGTTCTTTCTTAATTTCCTCTCTAAAGACCTCTTCTATGAGGTCTTGGGCTATGGCTAACATCCTGACATTCTCTATCTCTTCAGGTTTAGGTATCAGGTTTAGCCTGACGCGATGTAAATTGACGTAAGCTTCGTTCAGCTTGGCTAGTCTGGAAGGCGTGTTCATAGGTTAACGAGTCAACAGTGGATGGCCAGACTGGAAACCAACCCGCTTTATATGGTTTAAACGCGGACGCGATAGAAAACATCCCTACTCGAATTTAGTGTCGGAACGCTATGATAGCTCATGTCATGGTGAGGGATAGAGAGAAAGTCAAAGAGCATATATTCACAGTGTTTTTTTGAAAACAAACGACAGACACATTTTTTCAAAACACAACATTTTTTATTCAACTAACAAGTAACAAGTCATAAGGAACAATAACATCAAACAAATTATTTTTGACAAGGTTGACAACGTTGTGAAATCATGTGAGATTTCCATTGATGGAAGTCATGAGGCCATTGATGTACACTACGTTTCCTAGCTAAAGACAAAAGCTAACCATAATGGTCACAAAACCATCGATCTACTTTCTCATCGTTTCTAGAAGAATGACGATCAAAATAAGTCACTAAATGTTCTAAAGGATATCCAAGACTGCGTCGATGAAGCAAATACACACAATATTGTCCACACGCCATGGAATGTGTGCCTTGTAATTTCACATTATTGTATCGAGTCGACTGGGCATTTCTTCTCAAAAAGTCAATGATATCGTCTTCCAAAGGGGGTAATCCATACGAATCAAAATACTCTACACATTTCTCTTGAGGGAAGTAGACAGCGACCCAGTGTGTTCCTGGGAGATGACTTTCGTCCGTGTTGATGACATAAGCTTGATGGTCTTGAGGTTTGCGATGAGGTAGTTCATCTTTAGCGCACACGACAGGATTCCAAGAAGCAGTATATGAACTATTGTTCAAAAGGTAATAAAGTTCCCAGGTATCCATTTTCTGTTGTGTTGTTTTTGTTTTTTTCACAGGTAATGATAAGTCATCAATTCAATTCTCACTTTTTGTTTGAAACGATCTGTCAAGTATCCGTTTCTTTGTCTTGTCTCCGCACTCTGGGCTAAGATAGCTTCGATGCGATAGATCTCTAGAGTAGTCAATGGAGGACAGGAATGATCACGCAAGCCTTTATACCACTCATGCAACACGGTTTATTCTGAGATGAGACTCCAAGCGTCGTCCAGATACTCGTCCAATTTTTCTTCTTGACTCATCATCATACATTTATCGTGTTGAATTTGACTGGGATGATCGTTTTGACATCCGTAACAATATTTCTTGGACAATTCCGTAATTGTATTCGCTAGGTGTTTAGCAAAACAGGACACTAAATGTTGTTCTTGTTCTGGCCATCTGGACTTGACGACTACCTCGTCCTCTTTGACTTGGTCTTGGGTGTTCTGTTTTCACGCTATCCTCCCATTCCATGTCCAAAGATTCTCCACTGTTTAAAGACGGATAGGAGTCTTCCATTGTGTCTAATAGTCTAGAATGACTTCTCTCAAACTGTTGATTTATATGGTATTATCGAATTCATCATACAGGATGACGTTGACCGTCTCAGTGAGAGCTTCTGCAAACTGAAGTTCCACACGTAGTTGACCGGATTTTATAGGGTGGAAATATCCCTCGTCGCTGCCTTGGTCTGGAGTGAAATCAAAGGCCCACAAAGTGTAACCTCCTACATAATCTTCGTACGAAATACCGTGACTGGTGTTGGTTCCTAGTTGTCCGGTAGCTTCGTACAGGGACAAGTACGATCTCAAGTAATTCTTCTGGGCAAAGTTAGGTTCGAAGGGTCTGGTACACGAAGTCTTGCCATCGCGACTGACTTCGATCTTGGACACTCTGTAGTGCTTAAACTGGAAAGGATTTTGATCGTGGGCTCCGTTGAGGGCTGCATTACTGACCATGCCAACGATTAAACGTTTGGGTAACTGTCCTTGGAACAGATGATCTTCGATCTTGGATCGGAGTCCAGCAGCAATGGTGAATGTTTTCACTTCTACACGTCGTATCGGATACTTGGCGGTCGATTTGCTGAAGGTGTGACTGATGTCGTTTCCCGCTTTAGGTAACACTTCTACACGACGCACGCAAAATCTGGCGTCTTGGATAATGGTTTTGTACTCGTTGGCATGAGCCATCAAATTGAAAGCGACACTGCTACGATTGAGTCTCAGGCGAATATCCACTGCGTTCAGCAAATACTTGTCTTGCAACCACATGTCCAAATGCAAACGATCCATCAGTTCTAAACTACGACCTTGCAGGATTTTCTTTCGACGATCGTTAAAACCCACTTTGTGAGGTTCGCCATCGGCTGTCTGGTTTGTGTCGTTAAACGTAGCCTCACCTGCGCTGTCAGGTTTCCAAACCACGCAAGCATCCGGATGAGTGTTCTTGGCCTCTTTTCCGTAAGTCAAGAGATTTTCTAGGTACGCTCGGTAAGGGTAAGTATCCATACTGCTGCTTACCAGTTTGTTATTCAAGTACAAATCCACTTCACTGAACAAAGAATGCATGAAATTGTTGCCGGGTGCTACTCTAGCAGTATCTGCCGGAGCGGTGTTGTCCGTTTTGACCACTTTCAGTTTCAGATACAAGTAACTGCTATTCAGATCGATGTGATTTTCGGGCTGTCCTTTGATTTCAAACTCGATGGGAGCTGAATCTGTCAAAGAGGAGACGGGATGAAATTCGACCCATTGGGATTCTTGCATCGTCATCATGGTAGGTGGCATGGCAAACGGATCCAGTTCCGACTTGGAACAAGCACAAGACTCTCGGTGCATCATTTTCTTACTTTTTAATAATCAAAAACGTCTAACTCTCGGACGGTTTTTCTTTTCTTAGACTTTCTAGCTCTACAGGAGTGAAGTCCTCTCAAGGGGTGTTTTCGTCATCTTTTTCTGCCTTGTCCTTGCTGTGGCGTCAGGGTAGTAGGAATGCCTGACTCGGCATTGCCCAGGGCATTTATAGGAGTTTCTCGCCGATCCAAAAGGCCTTTGCCTGTTTGAAGCAAGACATTTTTGCCTGCTCTCAAGAAAGCTTCTTTGGGGTTTTGTTTGTCAATGATGACATTTTGGAGAAATTCTTTACCTTGTGTCAACGCGGCATCTTTTTAAGGCGTGCACTCCCCGTGTCACCATCGATTTCAAAACGGGAACCACTGTACGAAAGGTCGATTTGAGCATAACACCTAAACCATGTCCTCGCTGTCGAGCGACTCCTTGGTACACAGGATACATAACTGACAAAAAGTTAGAGTAACCGTTTTCGAAAATAGAGTTTCACTGTGGCTTTCCCTTTGGTGAATGGAATATTTTGTCCCAGATCTCCTTTTATAGTAATGTTGACAGTGTCGAAATACGACTTACTGACGGGCAGATAGTGAGGATGTACAAATTCGCGGTGAACGTGATAGGTGTTTCCACCTTCCTCGTCAGCAGCCGTGGCAGAATCCACTTTGAAAGTAGTGACACGCAGTAACGGTACGGAGGTGTGTCCCACTATGTTGTACTCCACCACATCGGAGTACACAAACATCAAATTCAGTCCTTGGTTCATTTCTACAGGGAATCGGAAATATTTCGCAAAATCCAAGTTACCGGTTACGGCTGGTATTTCGTTTCTCATCTTGATCAACTTGAGGTCTCCACCCAAAATGTCATACAATTCAGGACAAAATGTAATGGCCAATACTTTGTCCTCTGAAAATTTCATCAGTTGGCGACGAGCTATTTTGTGGTACTCGATCGTGACACTTCTTCTGGCTTTCTCCAAGGCTTTACCAAACATGAAATTGAACCTGTCAGCAATGGTGTTCACCAAATGTTGACCACTAAAATAATAGCCCACAGGAATTTTCAACAGATAAGTGGTTCGTTTAGTTTTGGGGTCTTGTGATTTCATAAAGTCGGCTACACTAGCACGTTCATCCATGGCTTGTTGCACTTGTTCGTCATAAACTTCTACCGTCAAAGTGTTTCGATTTTAGATGCTGTTTTTGATTTGTGTAGGGTGAATCATTTCCACCAAAGCCACTTCCCAATGGGCTTCGTGATCCAATTGGATGGCTTGAGGTAATCTGGCCGAGAAACAGCACAAAGTGTTATTGGGAAACACCTCCATGGAACTGTCACTGGGTAACGTTAAGTAAAATTGGTTGTTCATAATTCCACAATTCTAGTTTCCGAGGAGTCACTGAAGTCAGAGGAGTGTCTAAAAGAGGATGGTTAGGGTGACTGTTGGAACTAATGTTGGACACAAGACTCCCATTGTTGTTGTTTCCGTTTGAGGAATATTTCAGAGACGGATTGGGGAGAAGGTAACCAATGCAACTGCTCAGTAAAATGGTCCACAATTGTTTGTCTCCTTGTTGCAAACTCAAATTGGCAATGGCAGCACCGATGACACAATACACCATAAAGATTTTATCAGAAAAAGTCTATTTGCGTTTTAGGCACACGATCTCTACACCACACCCACAAGGGTTGCTTTTGTGGATCTTGCAGAGAAGAACTAGGGGAAGGAGTGGTCACTGCAGTAGCTGAGGCTGTGTTGAAGGGCATGATGGTCACTTCTTTTTATAGTCGATGAGTTGCGAAGCGCCGATCCAAGAGTCAAAACTGGGAGGATATCCTTTCCAACGTACTTTGACTTCTTTGACACGTTTCTTTCCTACTTGTAACTGGGACATCTCGGTCAAATGAGGATTGGGAGGTAAATATGGGGTTCGTTGTTCTTGCCATCGATGGTATTCCATCCATCGTTTGTAAGGGACTAAAGCTAGTTTTCGTCCTTCCATCAGATTTCAAGGATCACGTCTGAGATCTTTAGACTCCAAAGGTCCCTTTTATCTTCTTGGACCTTTTTATCTTCATCCCCCTGGGATATTTCCCAATGCTCCTTTCAGCAAGAGCCCTCATATTGTGCCCATTACTCCTTTCAGCAACATGGGCAAAAAGGGTAAAATTCTTCCACATTGCACCAACATCTTTTTCTTTTGACCAATGGGTATTTTCTTTTGGACCATTTGGCGAAGAACGTGTCGATGTTTGCCTAAGCATTCATTCTGGTGTTTAGACAAAGGTATTGTGTCTTTCAAGACATTCAGACAACATTCGCACACGGTATTCATGACATCTTTGGAGGCAGTTTGAATGAGTTGTTTTCGCATGGGTGGATGAGCTTTGGACAGGACGGAGAGCATATCCCAATGTATGGCTAAACGAGGTGGCAGTCCTTTCCTTTTCTTTCCTTTGGGGGTAGAAGAGGAATGTCTTTTTTGGGATGACATCTTTCTCGATGGGATCGTTGGTTTCGTGGCACACAGCAAAAAATACTCTAACGTCTATGACTTGTCACACGGTTTTTTATCCTTTTTGGGGGACTATCGCTTCGTCATAAAGGTAACAATGTGTTTTCAAAACTCGCCAAAGAATCCTCCTCTTTGCTGACTCCTCTTTTTCTCTGGACGAGTGTGTCTTTTCTGGGAGTGACGTCGAGGTTTGACTAAGCGTTTTTTTGGATGACGTGACTGTCTTTTTCTTTTTCCTTTTCCTTTTTGGACAGAAGAACGACGATGGTGACGGTGTGCATTTCTTGGTGGGGCCATCTTTGGAGCGTTCAGGAGCACAAAAACACTGATTCGTACTGTTTGCCGCAGGTCTTTTTTATACTGGAATGCGTCGTCACTGATTGTCTTTACGTCGTATCAATTTGATGACAGGCAACACACGTCGTGGAGGAGTTCGCAACGGACTAAATCGGGACAGTTCTTGCTTGGACAAATCCAGTAAACTCTGCAACACACCCGTTCTCTCTTGGACTTTGATTTTGGGGGCAGGTACTTTGTGAGCAGCGGCCACAGCCGCTAAAGAGGAAGAGGGTGTCACCGCTGGAGAAGTGTTTGGAGACACTCTCTTCCGAGTAGAAGCTGTTTTCTGTGGACTTTTCTTTTTCTTTTTCTGAGGCTGTGACCTGGTCTTGACACCGTTGCTCTTTTTCTTTTTCTTCTGGGTACGTTTGGGCGTGGCTTTTTTCTTGGGGACGACTTTGGTTTTCGTGGGTGACAGGCTGCTCTTCTTCTTCTTCTTCTTCTTTTTCTGGTACTGTCACTAACACAGGTTTAAAAGTTACTTTTTTCACTGAACGTTTTAATTTTTTAGGATTACAAATCTACGGCATAGAGTGCCAGTTCTTTAGTCCAAGCCTCGAAACCCCAACGTTTCCAGTCACGTACATCTGTCCAGTGAGGGTGTAAGTCACAAGCTACACACACATCGTCATACACATCTTCAGTACCTAAAAGTTGACGAATCTTGTTTTCCCGTAGAGGTCGAGAAGTGTCCAAATGAAAGCGCAAAGCTTTGAGCAGAATGAGTCTCTCGTGGACATTTAAAGGGATCACTTTCATGTTTTATTGAGTGATAGGTACTGTTCGTAATGAGTCCACAAAGAATTGGCTGGTAAACGAAATCCCAGAAAGCAAGTCACTAAGACACATACCACTCGTCGACCCCAATTCAATGGACACAGTTCTCGTAAAAGGCAATGGTAATCCTCCACCGTTTGAATATTGTCATTGATTTCATTCCACGGCATCTGTTGTATCACGAATGATAAAGGTTGTGGCATGGTAGAACATTTTTATACCCTCTTTTTTCGACAGCTATAAGTGTACTTTCTGCACAAAAGTGGTCTTATTCCGTCGCCGTATCCAAAATATTTAGTCAGTAACTTGCACATTAGAAGCCGTTCAGAAGTTTCCTCTTCAACTAAGTTTACATTGTATACAAGATTTTGGTAACCCTCTAACTCTTCTTCTGGAATTCAATTCAGTAAGTGTACCTGGTAGTAAAAATAATCACTATCAACAATACAATCCTTCTCGCCCACGAGTAGTTGATCAATGTCTGACCACTTGAACACTTTCATCAGAATCAATCCTCTTATAGCATTTAGGTACCAGTGGTTCAAACTTCGGTGACGTAACGGATGCAATTGTTCTTTGCGTTTCACTTGTATTTTGACCAACTCTCGGTAAATGCGTTATCTCAGTTCCACAGGCAAACCACGAATGTTCTCTTGTAAAGTATCCATAACCATGTCAGTCAAACACTTCTCCTAGAGCGAAAGTAATGAACGTAGTGAGTCATTTCTGACCACTGCCATTCCAGGAAACGGTCAAGAATGTCAATAAAATCTTCAAATGTAAATGGTCTAAAGCGATATAGTAGGAAGAACGCACCCTTGATTCAAAGAAATCGGACTTGTTTGCTGACTTTGGTCAATTTCCTCTTGTGAATTTCTCAACACAAAAGTTCTACAGTCACTAATTGAGATTTGGCTCTGGCAAATCCCTGCCAAATGTCCTTGTAGATCTTCTCTTGCAATTCGATTGGTAATGTTTGAAGAGTATTTTCTACATGGGGTTTAAATACTTGTCTAGGGGTTGTCCAACGTTTGACTCCTAACTCCGTAGCTAGCTTTTTGCACGACATGGTATGCCCACTTCAATGACGAGATCCCACTAAAGGTAGGTAGTGACAATTTGGAGACCATCGAGCATGTTCCAGGTAAGCGCACTCTTTCTTCTCCCACGCGTGAAGTGACACACCGTAACTGAAGCACTTAACTTTATCCCCTTCGCCCAAGTAGAAAAATCCGGCTCTGGCTAATTCTTCGGGGGTAGATCCTCCAAGATATTTTGGCCATTTTCCTCGGAAGGTTTGGATCCGACTTTCATAGTCACAGTATTCAGGCAAACGCACAGGGGACGAATCTTCGTTTTGTACAGGTTCATTTCGATGAGGATACGGTGAAATATGCAGGAGGCTGCTCAGTTTTACATGACATCCGTAGGGTGGTAGTCGCATGGTTTCGTAATGATGACATCCACCATGAAAACCAGTAAAGTGAAAAGGTGTGCGATAACGAGTGGCATAGCTTTTGCATCCATCAGGTTTGACACGCACAGTATCACTTTCCATGGTAGGTATGGTAGTAGTAGTTATAGCAAAGTTCCCATGATGTGGTACTGAATCGCTAAGGTCATAGCGTACGGCATCCCTGTCATCGCAAGGCACAGCATCGTATTCGAGTTTACTCTTACTGGATGCTTGCTATGTGAAAGGATTCATCTTTCTCGCTTGGCAATGGTAGTCACAATGAACTATTGGTCTTGAATGTTGTCCATTTTTATACTAGTCGTAATGAAGTATCGAGTTTGTACATCGTTCTTTTATTATGACCAGTTTTGTAAGTCTTCCTTTCTTTCTTCTTGGACAACGGTACGACCTTCTCTAAGGTACCGTCATACCTGAACCGTAGTGTGATGGGTGGAAATGTCATAGAGAGGTAAGGACACTGCAGAGACCATTGAGTATGTTCCAGAATAGCTGAATCTTTATAGATACATCGATCCATATGCAACTTCAGACCACAACTGAAACACTGTACTTCGCATCTCAATCTAGTCTCAGGTCTCAAGTAGACAAACCCTGTTCTAGCTAAAAGATTCGCAGTAGGTAATCCTTCCCTATCCGTGGGCCATTTCTGAAACGTTTCCAGTCGACTGGCACAACTGCAATAGTCAGGCAAGAAAACAGGAAAATGGTATGGATTGAACTTGGAGTTCTCTGTGGGTTTCTCACTCGATTCTTGCTGTGTCGAAGTCATCCTTCTTGTTGATGACTATCGACTTGGAACCATTTTTTTTATACCAGTGTGTCCGTACGGTAAAGTGAAGTGATTGGGAAGTCGTACTCGCTTCTGGTACATGATTTGATAGACTTTTTCCAAGGGGCGGCTAACGATTTGGTGTGTGGGTAAACGTACAATCTTGTGCGGTTCGTGGGTGGTCACTTTAAAATTTCCATCCTGTCCAGACTGCAAGGCTTCTTTCAAGACGCCAAAGTTTACCAGTTGACTGGTGCGATAATTGAGGGTCAATCCTTTTACTTTGCACCCCGTGTACACTTCTCCTTGTGGATTACGGTATTCGTAGCCATAATTTTTGGGACCGCCACTTGCAAAACTGAGAATCTTGTCGTCGGGATGTTCGTCCGTCCAGGCTCCTAAACGGTCTCCTTTGATGACAGGGTAAGGTTCACCCAGGCGATCGATGTAGATGCAACTGTCCGTGTCAAAATACAGCACACGATCTCCTAATAGTTCTAAAGCTTCGTACAGTTTTAAGAATGGCTGTCACGTAAGCCGCAATGATGACATTTCCAAATTCGTCGGCTTCCACAAAGTCCAGTTCTTCTTCGTAATTGACTAAGAGCAAGTCCTCACGAAGGACGTCCACGTGTTTCATGTATTTGCTTTTGTCGTGAATCATCTGGAAGTAGCGGGAAGGTTCTGACAAATACTCCGTCTTGGTTAAATACGGTCGTTGTGCCATTTTACCCCACAAACAATTCAGCATCACTTTGGCAAACGATCGCCTTCCTTCGTTTTTCTCGACGTGGTCTAAAGTGATGCCTTTCTGCTTCCAGTATTTCTCTTTGAATTTCTTTTGGTCTTCGGGAGTGTGACAACAGGAAGGATAGCCGCTAGCTTCTTGTTTCAGTTTCAAAAAGGCATTCACGTAATCTGCAAAAATGGCTTTCTGAGTCTCGTCGCCCTTGTGGTATTTTTCGGTCTTGGGAAAGTGGTAAATTTCGTACACTTCTAACAGTTGGTATCGCAAATCCAGAGCTTTAAACAATTCCACGCTGACCCACGTTCCCGTCAAGGCAAGTTCTTCCTGAGTGTACTGACAAGGTTGGTCTTGGTTGCACGTCTCAGCACAAGTACGGCACAAGGGAAACATCAGATTTCCTTGGCAATGGTGAGGTTAAACGGGATGGTACAAGTACGTGGGAGGCAAGACTTTGCACTTGATCAATCCTTCATATTGTCGAATATTGTCCACGTCAATATGTTCGGTCAGCAATTGCGGGTGCCCTGCGGGAAAGTGACAATATTTGCACACGTACGGATACAGAGAACACACGTTCCAAGTAGTTGATTTCTTCTCCTTTCTCCTCGTCGGCTTGGTACAGCAAACAGGTGGCATTCGTCCGTCCTCCGTACAAACTGTCCCTTGGGTTCAGTGGGTCCACCAGCTTGTAACTTTCCACGATGCGCTTAAACTCGGGATCGGTTTTCAATCGCTGATCGTACTCGTGTTCCCACATTTCCACCACTTGGTATCCTTGCTCTTCTAACTTCAATCGTCGCTGACAAGTGGCCTGGTACAAGTCTTCCGTGGTCCGTTGTAAAAACTGATTTTTAGTGTTACGTTGAGGGTAGCAGATAGGACATCCGTAAAATAAGCACCCGTTAAACTCGTACATAATCTTGGGGTTTTCTAAGTCCCAGCCATATACCGAATACCTTCCGATGTTTTTTTCGCCTCCTCCGTTGCGGGCATGTTGGATCTGTTTGTCTTCCTTGTCGCACCAGTAATGTAACCAGCGTAGGGTTTGACCGAGTATTGACGTTTGACAAAATTGGTTGTTTGAGGACTGATGACAGCTAGGGTGTTTTCGGGCATAAATCGTTGACGGTACCCTAAGGAACACGCTTTGGCAATGGTGCAGGATTCTTTCAAAGGATCAATCCCTCCGTGTTCCATGAACAGTTCTCGAAATTTTCCACAGCAACGCCGCAAAATGTCTACGTCGGAACGACAATATTTTAACATTTCTTCCTGAAAGTCGAAAGGGTCCGAGGCGTGAGTCTGCTACCATGCGTAGAAAGCTTCTCATTGTTCGGTATGCATGTTGTCGGGGTCGTAGTAGTGAGCCTCAGGCAAATGGGGTAGTACGGTGTGTTGATTGGCTTCGGTATTGAAAAAGTGTGGAAAATAGCCTTTGGCCATTTCTGTCATTCCAAACGTGTTAGGCATGCGACTCAAAGGCATGGCCAAGTAACTCATCGAATCTTTAAACTGCACTTCGCCCACTTGCATGGAAATGATTCTGGCTACGTTCAAAGTCACTTTAGGACGTTCGGTACTTTGTTCCGTATAGCATCTCAACAGAAACTGTCCATCGTATCCCGAGAAATTGTGAGCCATCACCGTGGCATAGTGATAACAATCTCCGTAACGTTCGATGTCTTCTTGGCTCCACGTTTCGTCAATAGGGTTTAAGATCCATTGGGCGAAATCGGCTAGTGCGTTAGGCCCCCGAAAGAGTTTTTCACGTCCTTCAGGAATCTTGCTGCAGTAAGGGCAATGAGTCAAGATAGGCTCTTGGATGCACTTCTCGCACGCTCGGTGAGCCACGTAGAAATTAGGAATGTGAATGCCAGTCTCTTGCATGCATTCGGAATCGAAAAAGATGAAATTCCCTTTCTTCTGGTCATCTTCCTCTTCTTCATGTTTAGAATGGTATTTTTGAATGTAGCATTGGTGTTCCAAGTCCACGGTTTGGCGACAAATGTGACATCGCTTCTTTCCTGAACAGACGTGCGCCTTGGCATTGTTGGTGCGTGTGCCTTGTCCACAAGTAGGGCACAATCTCAGGAGCTGACAAGAACATTTCTTCTGTGAACCTTGCGTCTTCAAATGTTGTTGGTAACAGGTTGGACTGAAAAAAGTGCGCTGACAAACTGGGGAATATACTCGCTCTTGTCCTTTGTCCAGACAAGGCTTAGAGGCTAAACATCCCTCACTTTTCGATCCGCAATGCTTATGTTGCTCTCGATTGTTATAGCCATAGTCACATTTCTCACAGTAATAACTGTATCTCAGGAAAGGGGAGATACTGGTAATGGCATCAAAATGTTCATCGTGATGATTGACGTCACTGTACTTTCCGTCTTTGAAATCTTTGCCTCGAAACAACAGAGGTCCACGCACTTCTTGAGGGTGCACTTTCAAGGTGTAGCGTGGAGCCAAGACGTCTTGCAGCGTTTGCATTTCAGGAATGCCACAGGGTGTGTCTTTAGCTAGCCCCGCTTGCTGTAACAGGAGTTCTGCTTGTCGTTGTTGTTTGGCTCGGTCCGATCGTTGAATAGTTTTCCAGGCTCGTTTCGTGTCGGCATACGTTCGTCCCACCACGATGGCACGGGCTAAACACATCTTGTCTTTTGGAATGTTAATTTGAACGAGACTCTTTTTGGTGCTGCGAAGATTGTCTACCAAGATTGCCTTTTTGCGTCCTGTCCCTTTCGGAAGAGACACGTGGGTCATGAACAGTGTCGCTTTTCCGTCAGTGATGTGAAACTTGTCGTTGGATTGCTGCACGTGTTGAATCTTGTCCATGATTTTGGAAGGTGTCAATTCTGCTGGACTGCTAAACTCGATCCAAACGGGAGACTTCAAATTGTCGTGATGAATGGAAAGTCTCAAGCGATCGTCTTCTTTGGCTTGACATTGCCGTTTCAGTGTGGTTAACAAAGAATCCCACACATCGGTGATGAACCCTTCTGCTTTCTCCAACGGTACGTCGGACTTGAAATCTTTAAACTTCACCACGTTCGTGTGGGCCGTACTTGTAAATTTTCTGGATGAGCGTTTGTCCGTCTCTCGAATATGTAGTACTTTTCTGGGTTTACTGATGGTAATGGACTTTGGTTTGGTGTAGACTCTCTGGGTTTAGATTCTGGTTCACTCATCTCATTTTCAAAATCGCTGGCATGAATCTGAGCCAAGACTTCAGCTACTGTGCGAGGCGATAAATCACGTTTCTGTCTCTTATTCTCTTCTCCTTTCTTTACGAAATGATGCGATCGTTTCATCTTGATTGCAAAAAGTCAAATGACTACATTTGAAACAACATGGACCCCTATATATCCATGTTAGACCAGTGCATATATAAAGGGTTAGTGACTTCCCTCTCAGTATTCATTTCCCTCTCAAACCGATCAGCACGATGGAAGAACCCACACAGATCGAACGTCTGATGTGAGCTTTGCGAGGTGTCATATGAAAGTTTTCTTCAGACAAGCCGACGGACTACTCTCCCTCCTTTCGAGCTAAAAGTCAAGATACTTGCTATATG
This sequence comes from Megalonaias nervosa, assembly GCA_016617855.1. Classification (NCBI taxonomy): domain Eukaryota; kingdom Metazoa; phylum Mollusca; class Bivalvia; order Unionida; family Unionidae; genus Megalonaias; species Megalonaias nervosa. The sequence goes on along the minus strand of JAECUM010094186.1, from coordinate 3,730 downwards.
TGCCAGAACAAAGGGCATTGGGCTACAGAATGTCCAGATCGTCATAAAAGCAAGACCAGCGCCAGAAGAGACAAAAGTCAAGATACCTGTTATCATTGTAAAGAGAAAGGACATTAGTCTTCAGAGTACCCTCAGAAACAACAGGAACAGGAGGAGGAAGAAGAAAAAGAGGTGCCCTCGGCAAAGGTAGAACCCCGTCACGTTCAGAAAGAGAAGACAGAAAAGAAAAGAAGAAGAGAAAAATGTGAGGAAGAAGAAGAGGAAAAAAGTGTAATAGTGAAGAAATTGAAAAAACAGAGGGTGAAAGAAAAAAGACACAGAAGAAGTCTATGAACGTTTTAAAAGTGTTGTGTTGAGTTATGTTGTGATATTGAATTGTAAAAAAGTTGTACCAGAATAGACCAGACTGAAGAAATTTAAATGTCTCTTGGTTTTGATTGTTTAGAATTATAAGGACCTACACTCATACACTCACAACACGTACATCATAGGGTTAAACAAGGGATTTTGAGTTTTAATTGATTTTGGCAAAATGAATGAGTATGTCTTTTCGATAGAAGTGAGTGGCCCCGAAAAGGTCCGTTGGGTGTTTGTTTTTTGTCCTTAGAACAAACTCAGGAGCGAGAAGCAATCCGCTTTAACTGCCTTAAGCCTTTGCCACGGCCAAGGCCTACTTGTGGACTTGCTCCTGTCAATGATTTAGTAGAAATCACTAGGGGTGGTATCTCTGGTGTAGTCACAGGGTTAGGCTGTTTGGCTGGGGAAGGTCATTTTCTCTTGAGTCGTAATAAAGAAGTCTGATACATTTGTTTCAGACTTCTTAACACAGCCAAAATGTCCAAGAGTACCGTGACCGTTTGACTTTCACTGTTCTCCTTCTCCTCTAGCCTTTCTTCTCTACTGTTTCTTCTTCCTGTCGTTTCTATCATTTCCTTCTTGCCTCTTCTTCTCGCTGTTGCTGTTCAAGGAGAAATGCTTGTTCTGCCTCTTTCTGCTGCTGTAAAAATTTCTCCAATTCTTTTTTCTGTCTTTGTTTAAAATCGCCGACGTGTGGTAAAGAAGAAGAAAGTGGCAAAGGTACTGGTACCGGAGCAAATTCTTGCGAAGAGAGAAAATCTACTAAATCCCAGTTGAAATCAACCACTTCGGGAAGTAGCGTTGTGTTCACTTTGGTAGCCGCTGCTATACCATCGCTTTTCGTCTCCACAGCCGGTGCACCCCAATTCATGATCTTCTTAGGTTCCGTCATGTTTCACAAAACAATGTCGCATGGATTCACTGCGCACAGACGCTAGCGCACATATATAGGGAATGTGACGCCACAGGTAGCTCTCTTCGGATTGGAAGACAGACTCCGCGAAGTGACTGAATTTTGTAACGCGTATTGGGATTGGTGAACAATTTCAATCCGTTTCGATCCGCTCTTCGACTATAACTAAACGCGGTTCACTTCATTCCCTTCACCTGTTCTAGTCACAAAGATGTGGACAGACGTTGAATCCTCTACTCTCGTATCGTCGATGCTGTTCCGTAGGGACTTACCCATGTATGTGAAAACAACATGGACCATCATCCGGATCACCGGTGCAACTGTTTGGAAAAAGAAGATGCTATGTGGAAAGACAAGGCTGTATGAAGAGAGTCCTCATCTACGGACCAGAAGTGAGACACAGTTTGAGACAAGGTTTGAGGAATTTGAGGAAGAGAAGAAGACCTATGCAATGCCTTGTATGTTAACGGAATGGTGTTAACATAACAAACAACGGTCCTTTCCAGGGCCACTTCATATGCCTCGAAAATATATTACTTCTTTCTTTGCCTATATGTGTTATCTATGTGTTCATCTATGTCTCTGTCTCTCTATTGTATTTGTCCCTACCTAGAGTGGTAGCTGCGCGTATTTAGGTCAGCCACTTGTTACAATGTTGCAAGTGTCCAGTACCGTGACGTCACCTTACCTGTACCATTCCTCTTGTCGCTATACAGGCCCAACGTGTGCTAGTCGCTATACAAAATTCCCATTGTCGCTACACAGTCCCAGGCTGATTTTTTGTCGCCAAAATTCGTGTCGCTAAACAGCCCCAGCCTGATTTTTAATGATAACTCCCATTGTCGCTAAACAGCCCCACTACACTACTTACAGTTGCTTTAAACATTCAAGCTACCTATGTTTGTTGTCGGCATTGTTTTGTTAATTTGCATGCTTCATTTTGCGTAATTGTAAAGGTTAATTCAAGAAACTAAATACCTATAAACTTACCACATTTGATGATAGAGCAAATCCACGAAATACTTAGCTCCTATTTGGTTTGTTTTCCGTATTTGCTTGTTTTTGTGTTGCTTGCTTTCGCATTTTTACGTTTTAGATCAAATATGTATCACAATTTTGAGTGAGAGCACCTGTGAAGATATTCCCTGGTGAAAATAGTTGGCAATAACTTGATATATACACAACACCGAGGCAGGTATTGATGATTCATTACTCGGCATTTATCAAAGATACAGTAATGATTTGGACTTTAAATCCATATCATAATTATACTTTAACTGAGCGGATTTCATTGAACTTAATCAAAGAAAAGGTTCTTTAAAAGAAATAGCCATTGTTCACTTCTGCCGCTACCAGTACTGTTTGGACATCTAGGTCTTGTATGTTATTTATATCAGCAAAATAATAAAATGTTAAATTCAATTTCAAAGTAATTTCCTACCTGCCTCTAAGACTTTCATACTCAAGGGAAAGTCAAACGGCAATCAGGAACAATTGTTTTCATTGAATGATTTAGTCACTTAGAAATGAAGTCTTGCTTTGATTGAGGGTTTCCGGTTTCTTTCTTTCTTTCTTTCTTTCTACAATAAATAAATTGTAAGCTTGTATATATATTTTATTACTAACAGATACATTACGGATAATTATACCCACATGAGCTTCTACAAATCAATCCATATATATATATATATATATATATATATATATATATAATTATTTAAGAGTCTTTGGTTTAACACAAAGTAAAAGGAAAGAACAAAAGCAAGCAAGCTTTGCAAAGGTTAACAAATAGTTTCTTTTTTCTCCGTAGAATGCAACCTGAAAATGTAAATATAATATATGTTATTGCGAATTATCCAAAGTAATCCTAGAATGTCTAACACAAGTCCTAATGAATTAAGTCTCAAAATGAAATTTAGCACTATTTCAAAACTTAACAAACGATGACTTTGTCGATGTGCTTGTGATCGTCTGTAGCGTGGAGATCAACCAACAGCCTTTTGTTAAATCACAGTAATATAATGCAAGGTTTACTTGTTTAAATTTATTATAATTCCCAGTTAATGTCTTTTTCCAAGACTAATTCAGCACTTTATATTTCCAGCTAATAATAAATAATTTCACTCAAGACAAAAATCGTACACTTCTCTACCTCACACAGGTCACAGTTAGTATTTAACTGTAGAAATAGTCATGTAAATGAAGTTGCAATATTTATTTCTAGAGTGTTTCATTTCCCGCTTTCCTGCGTGTTTTTTTTTTTTTTTTTCTTTTTTTCGGCTTTTTCTGGATTATCTATGAACCTTCCTTACATGAAGCCTCGTTTCCATTTATTGAAAAATTCATACATCACGTGGTATATCATTGATGCACCGTACATCCTATACATACATTCTCTCTCTGTAATATATATATATATATATATATATATATATATATATATATATATATATATATATA
>JAECUM010094185.1:0-24563 GCA_016617855.1 Megalonaias nervosa | reverse complement strand
GGTGAAACGCGTGGATAGCATCACTAAAAAGACGGATAATGATATGGGGAAATCATATAGAAAATGCTATATCTGACCACACATTGCATTTTGTTGCCTTTTTACTAATGCAGAAATGTTGTCACGTTTTTTTAATGTATTATTTGATATTTCAGGAACATATTGAAAAAGACATTTTAGTTTTGGATGTGGTGGTGACTGGATGATGATGATTATTATTATTATTATTAGTAGTAGTAGTAGTAGTAGTAGTAGTAGTTGTAGTAGTAGTAGTAGCAGTAGTAGTAGTAGTAGTAGTAGTAGTAGTAGTAGTACCTAGAAACAGGAACAGATACTGCTACTAAGAAAGGGAAAAATCCAACACAAGATAGTTACAACAACAGCATCAGTGAAAATATATTGTGGTTAAATAGATACATGCGATAGTAGAAGTTTTGTTTAGTACAGATGGAAATGTACGTTGAGTAACATTTCCTAATCTGTTATATGCCTTGGCGTATATGAAACACGTGAAATATGTTTTTCATATATTAAGTTTTAAAATGTCATGTGCTATCGATTTGGACAGGTACCCCAATATCAGGGAGAGAGACAGATTGGACAGGTACCCCAATATCAAGGAGAGAGACAGATTGGTGCCATACCGTAGTGTGCTGACTGCATTTTGGGAATCTATTTTGTTTTGCTGCCAAAAAAAAGAAGAAAGTTTTCACATTTGTTTAATTCAAAGTCTAGTTGTTACACTTCTAAAAGAACATTTCAGCATAACATTCACTAGAGCATGCTCCACTCAAAAAACTTGTATTAGTGTGCATCGATCTTGCTTACATATATGCTGCTCGTAGGAAATCACAGATAACGGAATATACAGATGAAATAAATAATTTGTCAAGAAGTTTACTTAACTGTATGAGTTAATGTTTGAATGTTACAGAAATGGAGCAGATTCAGTCATTTGATCAAAATATTTTACTTTTAAAAAAGAGACATAAAACATTCATGTGCACGGACGATTGAATGAATCAGTATTTGCATACGAGGAGGAGCCTACTGAAGATATCAGGTATTATACTGCACGACTAGATGTTAAATTTAATTAAGAAACATTTTATGATTATGGGACGTGCTATAAATGTTTTTCTTTCCAAACATACTTCTATTCACTTACATATTTATGTGCTTGAATAGAAACAACACGTACTACTGGACTGCTGGAGAAACTTTTAGCTCACGTGCACAGAATATATAGGGTGTCGAGATATGAAGGATTCGCCTTTGTGTCTTAAAGGAGGAACAGATAGTAAGTTTCATACTTGGAAAAAAGCTTGAAGATAGGTATGATATGTTGCAACCTTCATTCATGGTAAAGCATATCTGAAATTTGTACTTGAAAGATGCTGTTTCATTGTTACAGTATGATCATAAGTCCAATATATTTCAGAAGACGACAGTGGAAATAAGGAGATTTCGTGCTTTTCTAGAGTAGCTGGTTGAGAAAACTTAAAACGGATAAGAAACAATGCCTACGATTTAATGCTCGAGGGGTATGTCACTCCATGAGTGAGTGTATAAAAACAAAGCGTGATTACTTTTCAGAAAAACGTTAAGAAAAGAATGTGATCTGGATGCTTCTATGTTGTTGCCTTGGAACCTTTAGCAATGTTAAATTTCGCAGCCTTGTTTGTAGGTGGATTTTGAATTTCTGCATCAAAGCAAGCCTTCAATGTTGGTAATGACATTGGTTGCTTACAACTTTCTGCTGCTGACTATATCGGATGAGAGCGGTGGGGCATGAAGCGTTGACTAACCTTTTACATTCGCTTAAAATAGCGGGCAGCGAAAATTACAAAAATACGTCGCTTTGTGAATTCACGCAAAACGATTGTATTGTTTGTTCTGACAGAGTTTCCAAGCATAAACGGCAAGATATTGTTATTAAAAACAACTGCTGAAGGAACGCAGGAGATAGTCTTCTAGTCAGAAAGCTCAACATGTTGAGATGAGACAACACAGATTATAATATATTGTCAGTAAGGTTTTCACGTGGTCATTGAGTGCTTCGGCTATTTCTTGAACTATTACCTTAATTTATTTTTCTTTGCGACTTTGCTGGTTACAACTCTATGCCTTGTACGATGCAGTATGTATTTTTATTTTTATGTTTGTATGTTTGTCGAATTCATGCAGGATAAATCGAAACTCTACTTGAAATGATGCCGTTGTGGCGTCTGAGCTAGGTGGTCTGCAACTGTGCTGAGCTTTGATTCGACCAAAACGATATATTTTAGCTTTCACGGATAGTTTCCGGTTGACAATATTTCCAGCTACATCAATCAGACCACATTTTAAAGCTGTTATCTCAAAGGTAATAATTATCACGGAAGCCATCATTATTGAAAATATTCCTTTCCCCGCCAGAGATGTGATTAGAGACACTGCCGTCAGTGTTGAGTGAACATTAACATTGCATGCCTGTATACTTTGTAGGAGGTAGTGGGAGGTTAGCGTCTGCGTAATCACGTACCTCTAACCTGTGGCCGTGGCTTACTGGCAGAGCGCGTCTATTTCGAATATAACTCTGTTTTGTATGCAGGTGTGACGATTGATAGAGGGCTTGATACACTTAGAAGGAAATATTATGGCAGAGTGTATTTCAGCAAATAGCATTTTAGAACTAATCGCACCAGAGACTATCCGAGTGTAGTGCTTTTAGATGTTCTTTCCACAGCGAACTTGCAATTAACTCTAGCTACTAGCGAGTTGGTTTAGGGTACTCTCTGCAGTCTCTGTGCTTGATGTCAATCTACTCTGTATTCCTGTCCCACCCCATCCTGAACGGTATTTATCAGTGAAGGAGGCAAAGATACTCTCGAAGAGGTGGTTTGTATTCCTTATCGACGTCATGCCCTTGTAGCAATATTCCGTGTCTGTGTCTCTCTGATCTATCTCCGGATTGTCAGGCGACACCAATGATTCGTGTTCCTGGGCATTAACTTCTCGCTTCACCACTTTATTGGGCAATGGGCGGTTGTGATGGCATTTAAACTAAATATAGCACAAGTTCTAAGTGCAAAAAGTGATGATGGTCAGAGTTGCTGAAAATTCCCACGCTTGTGCATTGGCCTAAAGGCCATCACACCATGCGGTGTCTTCAGTGATACACACAAACGCAAAATTTATTGTAAAGCTTTCGTGTGAGCAGTTATCTAATGTCTGATTACTTATGGCAGCATGTGCCCGTATGACTCAATTTACATGGATTGAAAGCGTTGGCCAAGCTCCGTTATCACGATTCTCGTGGAGGTTAACAAAGTAAAATACAGAACTCAGGATGGTGATAATGCCATTGTTAATTCTTTGGGTAAAACCGTCAAAGTGCTAAAAGTTGTGCCTTGAATACCAGTAATACTGGAACGATGCATTTATTGCTGTAATTTCGCTGACCAACATAATATTGTCGGCCGTTAAGTTCACAACCTTCCGCTTGTCGCACATTCGAGGATATTAAGCGGTGAATCGTTTTTGACTAAGATTCCTATCGAAAGCTCAGTAGTCTATACTGACGTGGAATTCTTTAAGAGACAGTCCTTGTCTTCCTAATTATATTCAACAGCAGCCCGAATAACTGCTAAAGGGTGCTGTGCTTTTAAAACCGTCAATAATATAACTTAACCAGTTGATTTAATTAGTTCGATTGCGACATACAGCGGCCAAAATGTAGTTGTGCATTTTTATGAGAGTATTGATATGAACGAGGTTTTTCTCGGATGGATACTGCATAACCTTGTGAAGTGCAGTATCCATCCGACAAAACGAGTTCATATTTTCCCATAAAAATGCAATAACCTTTTTATTATATACTCATTTTCTTATTCTACCTAAGGCTTAATTATATTTCTAAAAAAAACACACAACAAGGATTAAAGTAACTGAATTTATGCTGTATTCCAAAGTAAATACACAACCGCAAATTCATCTATATACAACAATAATACTAATGCGTATATAACTCCGCCCAGCAAAATTTGAACATAGTCTCGAGCTCGACATCACTTACAAAAGGAATTGTCGATTTGGTCTACTTAAATTTGAAATTTAGAGTCATATTGTGCATGAATGCGCATTGCAACAGTATTTTCAGTTGGCCTGGAATAAATGGAATTTTTTTGTAGATTCTACTCATTTCCCCTGATTATGGACTGGATTTAACTTTGTCAATTCCACATGAAGTACATGTGATCTGAGCAGCGAGGGAGTCGTCTTCACTCATTGTTTCTGTTCTGTCATTGAATGTTTGGAATTATAATGTGAGAAAATATGAACTCTTTCAATTATAATATCAGAAAGACGCTATGGAATATAATGTTCATTTCATTTTCAGTGTAGTAAAAAGGATGTTATTCAACTTGGAATGTAGTTGAAATTACAGTACAATTTCGAAATGTGTAACCAAGCTTTAGAACCCATGACTTAACTGATGTAATTCGGATTTGCAGAACTAGGAAATTACATTTTGAGGAAATTCAAGATGCAAAAATGTAAGTATATACTTTGCCATTCTTATTACCAGCTAAAGAAGACATGTTATGCCTGGTGTGTGTGTGTGTGTGTATATATATATATATATAGATAGATAGATAGATAGATAGATAGATAGATAGATGTATAGTATGTACGCTGTATCAATGATATACCACGAGACGTATAAATTTTTCATTAAAAGGAAACGAAGTTTGCTGAGTTTCCTTTTAATGAAATATTTATACAACGGGTGGTATATCATTGATACAGCGTACATACTGTACATATATTTTATTTATATCACATACAAATACATATATTTGCCCTTTGAACGGATTTCAGATTTACTACAGGCAGCCGTGTATTGACCTAGTGAATGAACTCCTCACATCCCTGAGTGTGTCCGCTACAAAATGTAGTTCTCTGCCTTAGTGGCTATTTACAATCACCTCTGCATATTGATAAGTTGATTGTTTTCTTTTCTTGGTTTCTATCTTTCTCCACATTGATTAAATCAATATAATACACACTTATGATTTAAACATGAAAGATGGTTGTAATGATAAAAGTAGAGCAGTAGCAACACTTCGATAGCTACACCATTCAAATACCGGCTCATGGAAATTAATGTGGAATAGAAACAGCGGCAGAGAGGGTGAACAGACCATTTTGCCTGAGACCTTATTTATGAAAAATAAAGCCTCGTACGGCGATGAAATCTCAACGTCAATAACGTTAAACCAGCGCCTCTAACTTTGCTTCGTAGGAACCCCAACAGGGTTAGCTTGGGTTGTTACTGATGACGAAGTCATCAATGATGATTTTTGTATTTCAATCGCTATGTGGCCGCGTTTACGTGTTGGTCACTTTTGTTGGTCGCACCCTCTCTGCTGCTATAAATAATTAAACCATTGCGTTATATCAATAATGATCGGCGAAGCTCACTCAGCAAGATTAGCTCGAGAGCGACAAGAAGCAATTAAGAAACATCTACCTGTCCGTGATCACGTCAAACAACAATTACAAGAGCGTCAACAAACACAAGAAGAATTTGCAGAATCCGCAGAACAATTATTTAAACCTCTCACTGAAACCACAAAGGGTATTGTTCCTGTGTTAAAAGAAACAGCGAAACAAACTGAAAAAATAGCGGAGCGAACTAAAAAGACAAAAAAAATTCTACGAGAACTTCCGGAGAAAATAGCTACTGCAATGCCAACCCTGGAAATACCTGAAGAAGACCAAGCCGAAGATGTTACTCAACAAGAACCAGAACAAGTGCGAGTCAGAGTTAATATATTTAATAAATTTACCAAAGATGCTTTTAATTATATTAAAAATGCCGAAAATATTAAAAATTTAGCTTTTATTGCTGTTAATAATAATAATAATAGAGGAAAATTTTTAAAATCTGAATACGCTGATGATCCTGTAAGTCTCGAAAATTGGTACAAATGGATATTTCGCATATACTATGACATTGATCAAGTTCGAGGCGACAATCCAAATTATATAGAATATCTTCATGCAATAAATGAACATGTGAGATATTCGCAATTATCAATGGAAGAACGATATCTATTTCTGCGACAACAAAAAGAACGAGAACAACAACAAAAAGAAGAACTAGAACAACGAACAGAACAACGACGACAACGACTATCATCAATAAGACAACCACAATCACGAAAAACATCATCCAGCGATGAAGCATTTTATTCCCCAGAAGGATCTCCAGATGATAAAGGCGCAACTGGAAGTGGTATTAATACAACAACGGGAAGTGGTCTTGTTACTTGTCCCGACAACATCCTTGCCGACGTAGATAGATTAGAAATTTTAACCGGTGGAAAACGAGCCGGTAATAATTCTCCAGAAATTATCAACAAAATCTCGTCCATTTGTCAGCGATTATTTACCGGTGGCATCATGGACGCTAACGTGTGTCGGTCCCTCATTAATGAAATTCTCGATGATTATCATAGCGACTGAAAGTCGCCCGACTAATACTATCGTGCCAAGGTCGCCCGAATAAGACACCGATTAAACAGTTAGATATAATTATTATAATAGATGATCATACACGCTAATCAACGTGGACCAATCATGGTCAGGGTGGTAAATTCAAGATTATCCGTATATGAGACATTTTACGGAGATGGATTCGGTGATGTTGTTAAGGGGTTATTTTCGAGAATCGCCCCAAAAGCAATACCGATTGCAAAGCAATTAGGCATGAAAGCTATTGACGTTATTCGTGAAAAAGGTATTAGTACTGTTGGTGACGTTGCTAGTAAAGCATTTTCTGCAATCAAGGATAGACTAGCACGATTAGTACGACGAAATTCTCAGTCACCGGTAAAACTGGACAGTACTGAAGTGATGCCTGCAAGTGTTAGTAAGATAATAAATCAGGCCGCAAATCAAAAACTAGCAGAGTTAGCTGATAAAAAGGAAAAAAAATGTATCAGCAAGTTTGAGAGCGGGCAGCGGGCTGCCCCGGAGTGGACTCCGAAGAAGTGAAACTTCTCAAAGTGGTCTTCGTATTAGATGATGATCAATAACATAACATGTTTAAGCGCGAGTCTGATCCCGCATTTGACATGGATGCGCCGGTTCTCAAAGATGAGTCTAAGCGCGATTATCAATTTTATTCTTACGATGCGCGAATGCCAAATCAACGTGGACGAATTGAATTACAAGTTCAAGATACAAGTAGATATTTCTTTCCCGCGGAAAGATCGGCGGGTCCATCCATGATGTTTCTCAAGGATACTTCTGATCATCCTAACAACGTCCCATACGATATAAGGCGACCAAGAAACTTTGCCGGTAACGCCGACGCTGACGTTGCTCCGGTGGTCCATGGTGCTAATGCAAATTTCAACTTGGGATTCGCATCACGCCGAGCAATGTTGCAGGTTGGTCCTAGAAGATTTTCTTGCGCGATTCCATTATCACACATCTTTGGATTCTGCAGAGGTGTTAGAAAGGTCATTTTTACAGCCAAACATACAGTTGTGCTCGTGCGAAAAGCAACCGACGATGATGCGATATGGCGACCCGCCGGTGATGCTGGTAAAGTCATACTGACAAAACTTTCATTGTGGATGCCAGTAATGACTTCCGCGATGACCGTCGAAGATCGGTTACTCAATTTCATGAGCAACAACGGCAAGTCAACGTTGTCTTGGTTGACGACGACCACGGATGCCATCCAAAGTGCGATTAATGGTTTATTTACGTGGCAGATAGCATCACAGCAAGGTATCTTTGCGCCGCGACATATATTTATTGCTTTCCAAAATGCCGCTCGCGTGAATGATCAAACACGTTCCGAGATGATATTTGACAAACTCGGCGTCACTGAAGTGTTGTTGCGGATAAACGGACATCAAGAACCATCAGAGGATATATTGTTGAATTTTGATCAAAATCATGTCGCACGTGCGTATCATCGTCTTATGTCGTTTATGGGACGTGATCAAAATATTGATACCGGTTTACAAATATCGCAGCTAGATTTTACAACGCTGTATCCGATTTATTATTTTTCACTGGAACATTTGGATTTGTTTAGACAGTCTGTCGTTGACATACATTTTCGAGCTCGCGTCGCTAGAAACGCCGTAGATGTTCCTAATTACAGAGCAATCGCCGTTATATTATCCGATAAAACAATGTTACTTGAAGGTACTGGTGGCCGCATGAGGGTCGTTGATGCTCCAGTCTAAAACATGCAAACGCTGATTTAAATCAGTATTTAGAAATCAAATATATATCATAAATGTCATATCATCATGTTAGTGTCAGTCTGACCCCGGGTCAGATTAAACGATTGCAATCACCGTTAGCATCACGATGCGGAACAAAAATAACATTCAAACACGATCAATTGTCGGGGCAAGTTGCCCATGCAAATAAATTATCATTGACCGAGCGTCAGTTTAAGAAATTTAACGAAGCTAAACACGACAGCAAAGGAATACGATTAAGTCTTTCCGTGGGCGCCATCAAGGATTCTATTAAAACCGGTGGAATATTTCCGCTGCTGGCGCTGGCGGCTCCCCTGATTGCAAAAGCGGCCATAGCAGCCCCTCTGATTGCAAAAGCAGCTGCGTTAGGTACCGTTGGAGCTGCCGCCGGAAGAGTATTGAATAAAGTGACAGGTGGCGCTTTTAGCGCTGGATTAAAAAAAAGACGACGACGACGACCCCATACGGGGTTGGGATTAAGACTTCCAGGATCTCGACCTCACGTTGGTCGCGGACTAAGAATTCCAGGGACTCAACGATAACACCTACGGTGTCGGTTCCACTATCAATAGTTCCACTATCGAATTTTGATTTACTCGATGCTGCTGTGCGATTGCGTATAAAGAATTTTAGAGGTGTTTTTATGCGTGACCAATTACCAAAAAAATCCAAATCTGTCAGAAACAGGTATTATTAATCTCGATAAAAGCTCTGGTCGTGGAACACACTGGGTTGCATACGCCATTGATCCACGTGGAATTGTTTTTTTCGATTCGTATGGGTTGGCGCCACCAAAAGAATTTATGAAATATATTTCACTGTTGACTTCGTCACGACGGAACATCCCAATCTGGTATTCAACGCTACCAACACAAACATTAACCGACCTGCTGGTATGTGGCCGTGAAGTACTAGCAGTACTTGATGCTGTATCAAGATCAACGAAACCACCTCATAAAACTGTACACGAATATACCATTTGACGACAACGTCATCCGTTTTAAACAGACAGTAAATAATAATGGTAGATATTTACGGAAGATCAGCTAAAACCAAAACTCAACAAGCACCAGGTGAAGAATTACTCAAGCGAGTAACACGGCAGATCAATGATGAATTATCTGACATGCTCAATCTTGCCAATGTCGACGAAAACGAACTTGTTGTATTTCAAGACAGTGAGGGAAAATTGAAGACGAGTAATATTTCAATCAACGATATTATTATTCGTAATTGATCATCGCGAGTAGGTCTCATTGCCGTATATGACAGCGAGGGCAAACTTGTTCCTAGTGTTGTTACTCCGTCGACGATCCGAGACAGCATCAGTGAACGATTGTTAAAAACCGGTGATATGATGAACGGCATCATTAACATGAATAACAACAAAATTATTAATGTAGGTGAACCGACGGATAATCTCGACGCTGCAACAAAAAAAATATGTAGACGATAACAATATTCCGATGACAACTTCGTTGTCGACGATCAATGATGGAATAACCGCATTTAGAACTGAATTTTTTAATCATGTAAACCTATTTATGAATTTTCGCAGAAACGTGAACAGAACCACTAATTTTTGGAAGTCCACCAACCGTTGATATTAAACTCGCCAAAATTAATACAAAACTCAATGATATTCTCAGTGGAATTCCTAATATCGTTCCAAAAACTAATCTGATTAAAATTCCTCACGCAGCGACTAATAATATCGTGTACACGGTATCATCAGGATCATCAACGTGGACACCGCAAAATAACACTATTAAACATACCGCAGAGGTCACTGGCGTGTACAGGTTGTCCGTGTTCAGTTCTGCAAAATTTATAATATTTACTACATTTTCATGGCGTTATTCAACCGATACTTTTTCTGGGACTGTATCTGTAGTGTTAAATAAAGATACCGAAGAAACGTTTATGCTGGTATCAGATGATAAAAAATTAACCACGGCGTCCTACTGGTGGTGCATAGAATTTGTAGCTGAAACACCACCGATTGTCTAAAGGACAACGTCTTAGAGAACAACTTGATACAGTATAATGATAGACGTCGGCGCTAATAGCGCTCAAAGATACAGGTACGATCAAGTAACGACATGGCAGAATAAATTAAAAACCACCATCGATAATTATACAGCAAAAATAAAGAAATATCGTAGACGTGCAACCGTTGTTGAAATTATGGTTTATTCGGTTTCTACGCTAGTTGCTGGAACTGGCGTAGTATTAGCATCGCTAGCGATGATGACGGCACCGATCGTTGTAACAATCATTGTTTCATCGTCAACGTCGATCGCTGGAATATTTAATATTATCGCGAAAAAGATAAATACGTGCACAAATGAAAAATTGAACGAGTACACGATAAAATTACATACTGCAACGACCGCGTATTCTAAATTGTCATCGTTGATTTCTTCGTCGCTCAATGATGGAATAATATCCGATGAAGAATTTAGTATCGCAATAAAGATCTACAATGAAGTATTCAACGATAACGTCGTCAATGATAACGTCGTAATGAAAAAATTCCTGACCGCGATGTCAGTGACTGCTTCACCGTCGGTGATTTAAAACAATAATAGTATAATAATGACATCGTTCGATCAGCGATCGCAGGAATTACTACAACAGATCGTCGCTAATACTGCTTCGGTAAGAACCACAATGATATCGGCGAGTTCAACTTCGCCCGAATTTAGTATTAATTTTCCAACTGCAATACCAGCATGCAAGATAGGTCTAGCGCAATTACGGGTTTATTATAGTTGGCCCAACATTAGGTCAACGTCGTTTGGTGGACTACAACCGAATAATTCATTACTATTTGCAAATAAAAATAAACTCAATGGGTCTCCTGATTGGCAAGTAGTTAGTATTCCAACGGGTAGTTATCAAATAGAACAGATCAATGAAGAATTCCAACACAGAATTAAATCTATCACTGGAAAAGAATCAAAGATTGCCATTACCGTCCACGAGCCAACAGTGTCTTCGGCCGTTGAAATATTGTCGCCGGACTACGCCGTTGACATATATCAAAGTTCGATCAGATCAGTGTTGGGTTGGCCTGATATTCCACCTCGTTATGAAGGACCACCAGAACCACGTCGAGATGAATTTTCCATAGCAGAGCAAAGATACACAAAAATTCCAAAATATCTTACCGATCATGTTAAAATAGAATTATTTCATAATCAAGATATTGATGGAATGGATTATCCTAAAATCAGAAAAAGAGTTATTTATGCATCAGATGAAGTACATTTTAAACAAGGTCCTTTTCAATTTTACAAGCTGAAAGAAAATTCTGATAATGAGTATTATTTTTATGATGTACCAATTAAAAATATTTCTGCAGCTATTAATGCTGATTATAATCGTAAAATTACTGATTTAAAAAATCTATTTTTATTATTATCACAATTTTACAGCGATGATACAAAACAACAAATAATTAAAACAATAACAGATTTAAATCAGATTAGATCAGATATGTATTTCATCAACAAAACTATTATCACAGATTATGTTATAGATTACAAAAGCAACTGGTTGATGTCTTTTGTAAAATTATTTCTTGATCATTACAAAATAACCGGAGATAAACTTCAAACATTTGTAATACCGGATTTTAATATAACTGAATTAAAAAAGAGACTCCCGGATATTATCGATGAATATTTTCCTCAAATTCTCGAATCATGGAGAAAAATATCACCACCAGCAAGTATTCTTCGACACAATAATGATCCGTACGGGGGCGGCCGTCATGTCTCACCGGGCATCGTAAATATCACATCAATGATCGCTGTCAATCTAGTATGTGACGTCGTCGACGGCAGTTATCAAGTGGACACTGATAAATCTAATCAGGCCCAACAAGGATACATTCTCTACTTGTTTACCCCTCAGGTCCCCCCAGGTTATTTGATTGTATCAGAACCAATCAATGTTATTTATCATAATTACATCAATGGCGGAAAACACCAAGCAAAAAACAAAAAAAATCACATAATTAACTTTTTTTTACCCCCGTGATTTTGTCAGAATCAGAAATGAATTATTCTGATACAACACTATTAGTTTCATTGTCACTGGTGACTTCGTCATTGGTGACTTCATCATTGGTGACTTCATCACTATGGTCAGAGTCACACTCGTCTTTATCTTTAGCCAGTAATTCTTCCGTGTCTTCGTTTATCAACTCAGTCATCGACATGATATCTTTCAGTTGTTTTATACGAGCGTGTACGAGTCTTTTCGTTTCGTATTCGTGAGATAATTCTGACCTAACCCGCTCGATGGCCCGTGATAACGGCACAAATAATTTCACCTGCGTATCCGTGATTGCTGCCAGCGATCGTAACATTGCCTGTTGAATCAACTTTATGAATCGATAATCAGAGGGCAAGGTATATCTATTTTCTGATCTCCGAAATTGCAATGATTCAAAATCACTCATTATTTTTTTCAGGATCAAGCTGTTCAGATATTTTTACTCCGCTGTTTTGTAATTTCTTAATAGCAGTAATAATATCATTAATGTTTTCGTGATTCATTTTTTTATATATTATAAATTATTTGCTTAAATAAAAATATATTTCTGAATAAATATTTCTGAATAAAAATAAAATATTTTAGAAAATCTGACTAAAGTCACAATTTTGATGGGTATTATGCCCATCAACTTTAGAAAATCTGACTGAATGTCATGAAAAATAAATTTTTTATTATGATAGAAGTATTTCTGAATCTATGAATCAGATAAAAGTAAAAATATATTCTGAATCAGATAAAAGTAAAAATATATTATGAATCAGATAAAAGTAAAACTATATTATGAATCAGATTTATTTTTGAATAAATATATTTCTGAATTAATCAGAATAAAAAACAAGGGGAAGTACCTGCGGAGCAGGTTGATGACGTCGGATATGTAATTTAAGCATATAACTACTCACACTGTCTCACCGGTGACTACGTCAATGACAAAGTCACCAATGATTATATCATCGAAATAACTATTATATGATTCATGCGGAAACGGTACATATTTTATATATTTATTAATGAAAAACCATCATACAGACATTAGTAGTGGCTTACGTCACCGGTGACTATGTCACTGACAAAGTCACCGAAATAATCCTTGTATCAGCGCCTGGCGAAAGTCAACATTTCATTATATATGTATAGAAAATGTACACTTTCGCCAACCATCATACAGGCCCGGCAAATTTCTACACCGAAAGAATACCCTGATTCTCTCTGCCGTTTCTGCCTTTGTTAAAACAACTGTAACACTGTTACGGCCAAACTGTATTAGTAATGCACTGGATTATTCTAGTACATTCCGCCCACTGCAAAACTGCTGTGGATTCATTTAGTATAGTGTCGTCTGCTGCGATTTATATGTGTACAATATGATATCACGGTTGGGGTTTTATGTTTGTTTCAGCGACAAAGTCGCCGAATATATTTTCTGTAATTAATACTTCCACAACGTTGAGATGTCTGGACTGGAGAGATATTTAAACATTGCGATTCGACTACAGTACAATAATTACTTTATCAACGATGATGGATTCTTATCACTGAATGTGTATAAGCAATAACAAATAAAAAGGAGGACAACTACTTGATTGCTCTATCAGCGATGACGGATTTATCTCGCTTTATTATGCATACCGGAATGTAATCCTTTGATCGTATTTAACTGAATACGCTGATTTATATATATTATCTTCCACACGTTGTACCGTGCGCGAGTGAATACCAAAATATTTACCAGCAGCAGTCATTGATGGGAAAATTCTCTCTTCACCTGTCTCTGTATTTGTAGATATAACCGACCTCTTTTCAAACATTTTACATTTTCCAGTATTTCCAAGTATATTATTTTGACTTTGTGTAACAACGCGTAAATTTTCTAAAGAATTATCTTTCGGGTTTGAATTAAAGTGATCAGTTACAAGTCCGTCTTCGATGACCCCATGAAAACACTCGTACAGAAACCTATGAGCGTAATATTTTTTTTTATTTCCAGCAGTAAACATGATATATCCAGTATTAGTAACATAACCAACTGGGTTTTTTCGTTGACAGTGTCTAATGACACCATCACGAGCAGCCTCATAATTATTAATAATGGGATGTTTAACAAATTCGTTTTGCTCCATCTATATATATATTATATTATTTGTCTAAATGATTATCTTGAAATCTGGCCAGATAGTCTTCAGCGTTTTTTAACGGGGATTCATTATTATATTTTTTTATCATAATATCGTTTCAGCTCTCTGTATCTTTTACTACCACACTCTACACATAACTGGGCTTCTCCTCTGACTCCTACACCGCATCGTAAACACGGTTTTGGTCCTAGACTACCTCTTCGGAAACTCTGCATATGTTGGCCACAAAATTCATTCACGCATGATTTATTACAAGGAGTTGAAAATCCAATCATGAGCCATCGGCATTTATTGTTTGTTTGAATCATTATATATATAATTAAAGTTTAATTAAACATATATTTGTCTTAAATATAATATGGAGGAATTTAAGAGATTATCCACAATTGTACCTTCCACCGCAAGATTTGATCTTGATAAACTACCAAAATCTAAATGTAATTTTTCGATGCAAGATCTGGCTTTGATAAATAGTGATATAACCGATCGTATCCGTGAAGGTAAAAAAGAATTTCGCAACGATGGCGCGGCTCATACTTGGTCGACATTCAGGATTATGAACGACAAAGACGTTGTCGATGCTAGAATGAGTGACGAACGAGGTAAAAATATTATTAACTACCCTGATAATCGGCGATATATTATTCTAGTAAAATTTATTGTGCAGACAGATGATAACACTTGGATTATTCGTGACAAACGTGAACCGATACTGTTTCGTACCGGAAATAATACTGTTACATTAAATAATAAATCCAAGCCGGGAATATTGACCAGTATCGATAAACCATATTATGAACGAGAGTATCCTGTTACTGCGGTTATATATGCAATATATCCGCTAAATAATAAACCCAGCGTTGATAATCTCAAACCAATGAAAATTTCAAGAATAAATTGTGTAGCTGAACGTGTCATGGAACATTTCTCAAAAGCAGTACGGGGAAACGGTTTAACAGATATAAGACGTAAAAAAATGAACGAGTGGGCAGAAACAGTTAGAGATACAGGAGCATCTATCAATGACGTTGCTAAGCTAGAAAAGAAATTAAAATTTCCAATAACAGTAAAAACACTAACCGGAGAAATTTTATGTAAGTCAAAATACCCATCAAGAGGAGCTCCAATAACAATCATTGATCACAATGCACATGCATGGACTGATGCTGTAACAATATTTCCATGAGATAGGACAGTTAGATTTTATGACGATTATATATTTGATGCTATCAGCGATATCAGTAAAAGCAACCCTGTATCCGTTTGGTTATTTCAGAGTTCAGAATCCGCATATTACGATCAATTTGTAAAACCTAACAGAGAGATTTTCCGTAGAGAATCTCTCCATGGCGAAATTAATAATCTTGCACAACGCTTTTGGCGTGAATATAATTCTGACAACATCGAAGTTGAACAATTACTAAATAATTGTTTTACAGTTCCATCACTTGCGGCTCACTTTGCTCAGAAGAACAATTTATGGCCGCCGACACGATCAGAATTCCTTGAAGATGTTCAACAAAGTTGTGTCGAATATGGGCATGGCGGATTGTGGAATACCCGATACGATCATCGTAAAGTTATATATGTTGACATGGTAGCGTGTTATCCTGGAAGTTTTCTCGGATACGGAGAATGTTCTAAATACTTTGTGCGATTCGGCCATCCCACACACGAAATGACAAGAGTTGCGATAAATGGACCATTACCCGATTTTGATTTTAATGGATTCGCTTGCGTAAAGTCATTTAAGCTTCGTAGTAATCTTCATCCGATCGTTTATGCGTGGATTGTTGGGCATTTCTCAGAAAAATATTGGGTTCCAACGGTGCTGTTGCGATACATGCTTGATGCTGGGATGCTAACGTCGTTGATGGTCAGTGAAGCTATTATATCATATCATTCGCAGAAACAAGTTTGGTTACCACAACAAAAGAAACATTCACCCCTCACAGAGTCAGGAGATGAAGATTGGGATACAATTCATCATGAAAATAAAGTTGCAAAAGATTTCGGTAGGAAAATAATCGGTAAGTTTACTCAAGGTGGTTCGTATGATCATAAACGACATTGTACAAGGTTAATCATGGACGATGCTGAGTTAGATTTTATAATTGCTGATACAACGAGCAAAGGAACATTTATAAGCAGAAGTAATGCTTATTCGTCAGACGGAACCAAACTAGGTACAGTAGTGAGTTATATCGATGGTGAGTCACCGCAGTTTACTCATTTAAGATCTTCTATGCTCGCTTACGTTTCTACAAATTTATTATCGATGATAAATACATTTCCTTGTTACGCTGTCAGAGTTGCTACGCATTCGATTTATATAAACGGCGATTACGTGGATTTGGTAAAACCGTTACTCGGTGGCGGCGAATGGGGATCATTGCGAATAAAACAAGAAAATATACTCGACTATTCTGAATCAGCCGACGTTAATATCAAATAAATATATTACGGTAATGACAATCAAATACCAGTATCAACGTCGCCGTGTGTGTCTGATCCCGTGGCCAGATATAAAACCATTTATGTCAATGGACCTGGAGGATCTAGTAAGACAACACGTGTGATTGAATTATTTCGGCGGAGTTTTTCAAACTCTGCGGACATGATTGTGCTGACACGTACACACAGATTAGCAAGAGAAATAAAACAACGAGGAGTAAAATCTCAAACTTATCATGGTTTCTTCAGATGGTGTGAAGATACGTGGACACCTGAACGAATGGGTAAAAAATATATTCCAAAAATCGTCATCTGGGATGAGATTTGTACGGTGTCGTTAGAAAAATTGAAAATATTTCTTGATTGGTTACTGACAGGGAATGCTGCGAAAATTATGTGCGGCGATCATGGTCAACCACCACCCTTCGTCGGTCAATCTCCGCACGAGTGGCTAAAATCATGTGTGGATTATTATGAAGAAATAAATGATGATCATAGAGCTATTGATGAACCCTTGAAAGAATTTAAAAGATTAATCAGACTACAGCCAGATAAAATACAATGTGAGATAATGCGTGAAATAATTCCGGAAACTCCTGTAAACGATTTTTGGAATTTGTGGACACCAAATGATTTGATAGTTGCGAGTAGAAAAATAGTTCGTGATGAATTGCAAAAGAAATTATTCCTGCGTCACAAGGAAAGATTTTCAACGTTACCTGTACCGTTATGTTATCGCCCAGCGGATACTCGACGACAGAATATTGAAGTTGATCATCCGGGAAGAAATGAAAAACAAAATCTTGTATTAAATGATATTGTTTTAGTTGATGTTGATGTTGTTGAGAGCTCGTTGAGTATGAATAACTCACCGTGGGAATTAGGATATACTATAAGGATACACTCGTTACAAGGACTAACTATTACTGATACAAATATCTGGATTGTCGATGACAGAATCGAGTGGTCAAATTTAGTCTATCTCGCAGTATCTCGAGTCAGAACAATATCTCAACTACACAGAGCTTTCATAGACTCCACAGAAAATAATAATCAAACTATCAGTGACGCCGAAGTTATTAACGTAATAAGAAAAAAAATTATCCGGTTATAAGCAATGCGACAAAAAAAAATAATCGTGATTTTGATATTGATACTAAATTAATTATAACACTTAAACAACGACAGAATAATCATTGTACAAGTTGTAACTGTAATATGCTATGGGAATATTCGAGTAATAATCCAAAACAATTTACCGTAGATAGAATTAATAGTGATCTTGGTCATACACGTGATAATGTCATGCTGACCTGTCTTGAATGCAATCGACGCAGGGGTTCCAGTTTACAAAAGTGAACGCGGCGGTAATTGTGTGTCCTCAGGAAATACTTGTAATTGTTCACGTACGAATCCACGTTGAGGAGCAGTCGAATCTAGTCTGTAGATTGCAGGTCTACCTGTGGATCTTACCACGCTGGAAATTTTATGTGTAGTCGAACTCCAGATAGGATCAGTTGCTCTTTTTTTACCACCTTCAAGTTCACCAGGCTCACATAAATATCTTACAGTTACATTGCCTAATACTGGTTGAGAGGAAGATTCATGTTGGCGTATTGGTATATATTTTTTTTGTGATCGCATTAGAAGGTTTCATGGAAGTTGCACGAGTAATTTCATTATTTGACGCAGCTATCACACTTGGTAGCCTTGCAACCCATTAGCGAGATCTTGTATCAGTATAAATTATTTCCTTCGCATACTGGTATCCAAATAACCGCTCAGCGAGTGTTCGATTAAATCTTTCAACGATTGCCTGATCACGACGAATTTCGGTGTGTCCTCGTCTGATTTTCACGTTATGTTTTTTCATCAACGATGATACTGCACCAAAAAATTTTTTGCCAGAATCAACCTGTAGCAATTGTGGCCATCGTAGACCACCTTGTGGTCCGGAACCTCGTTGATAAATTCGTTCAAACGCGGATGCAACTTCAGTTCTGTCTTCGTTGACAGTTGTTCTTCTTCTTTATATCTACGTCCAACGTCAACGACAGTTAAAGCGTATTTGTATGTGAGTGATCACCGACGTCCACGTGTTTTAATGGTATCATGTGGTAAAAACAAAATATCTGCTTGATGAACTTCATTGGGAACGCTGATATCAAAATGTGCATACTGATTTTTTTTAGGTGGACGTAGATTTGCCATATTGCTTGTCGTGCTAACCATGCTGCAGCAACAGCACGTGAAACTTTTGCAGCTTCAGCAAGTTTGCTAATAGCTGCTCTGCCTTTCCAATATACTCTCGTGTAATAATAAATGGACTCCATTATAATAGTTATATAATTAATTACCCAGCCCCTAACATTATTTTACCTTTTATACCAGACTTTACAAGAAAAGCAGCTAAGTTTTCTCGAAGTCATTCATCTTTTACATTATTTATGGCATGAATTAATTTTATATCAGCGAGATGTCGTTGTTGTAAATCTTTATTTCGATAAGCAATATCATGAACGTAACATGCTTGATTGATTCGATTTATGGGATGTTCACCAGGCCGAGGTTGATCTTGGTTGTCAAGACGAATGTCTAAACGAGTTCCTGGCCCACAATAATTATAACCCGTAAGTGTTTTTCCCCGGGATATTTCGCCCACGGTAATCCTGGTAATTTTCCCAACACCGTAGCAGCATCGTCGCCGACTTTGTATTTGTTAGAAATAAATTTATATTCTTTTGTGCCACACTTTCCATTTACCTGTCAGTGCACGCGTTTTATTTTTTGTTATTATTGCTGTTAATCCAGTGGTGGACGTGGCCGCCCTGCATCGAACACAATATAAATTCATAATATAAGTTATATGGATATAATTTACTTTTCTGCGACACGAAAACAAGAGCCAGTTAAGCATCACCCAGCGCTACCGAATTCTATCAGAATGATAATAATAGGTCCATCTGGATCAGGCAAAACACAATTATTGCTTAATTTGATAATTAGATGGCTGAAGTGGGATAAATTGTATTTAGTAGCACCATCTGTAGATGACCAGCGATGCTATGAAGTACTTAAAGATTTTAATGAAAATGCAAAATTGTTAAATGAAGACAGTGACGTTATTGATTTTATCACCGATATTGATGAAGCGCCATCTGTAGATGATCTCAGGATCACTGGCCCCCATGGAAGTATTAATAATTTAGAAGTATACGATGATGTCATGCTGGACAAACAATCAAATCCAACTAGGATTTTTCCCAGAGGCAGACATAAAAATACAGATGTGATTTATGTTACACAACGTTATACACAAATACCTAAAGTAATCAGGAATAACTGTAATATTTTAGTTGTGCTTAACGGAGTTGATAATCATACGCTGCAAAATAGTTATTATACTTGGTGTTTCCAGGGGACATTGACATGATTAAGTTCAAACACTTTTTTTCAAAAGCACAAGTTGCTCCGTTTGGTTTTATAACAATAAATTTACATGATCCGAGGTCAAGATATCGCAGCAGACTCGATACAATAATTGGATAAAAATTATAGCAGCAGTGGGGGTGCGACCACATGTGTATAACCGATAATTTGTCGACGCGATTTTTTTTTGGGGGGGGAATTGTCGACGCTTTTTTATTTTCTGGACGCTTTTTTCTCTTAAAGAAAAGAGAAGTGTCGACGCTTTTTAGTTTTTCGACCATTGGCCTGTTCACCCCGTCTGCTGCTAGTTCTATTGTAAGACAGATGTCATAACTTGAGTGACCGCTCAGGTGGCCTAAGTGGTTAGAGCGTCCGCCTCGGATGCGGAAGGTCGCGGGATCGAACCCTGGCCGAGTCATACCAAAGACTTATAAAAATGGTACTAGAAGCTGCCTTGCTTGGCGATCAGCATTAAGCAGTTAGTGTTAGGACTGGTCGGCCTGGTGTCAGGTTAATGTGACTGGGTGGGACACGATGCTACATGTCTGCGGCATGATGTTCCATTGCTAAACATCACTATAAACTGTTACACTGCAGACATAATAGCAATATGACTGAAAAATGGCTAAAAGTACGCTAAAAATCCAAATCACACACTCAAACACGCACACACAAGCGCACTCAATCAGGCGTGGTTTTCAAACAACACAATAAAACAGATAGCACGCTTAATGTAACATCATTTTAGAGTTTCGTGGTTTTTTTTTCGAGAATGGTATATCTATCTATCTATCTATCTATCTATCTATCTATCTATCTATCTATCTATCTATCTATATATATATATATATATATATATATATATATATATATATATATATATATATATATATATACCTATCATTATATCCTCCATTTATTTTTTTGCCTATTAAAAACATTTTATAGCTCAACTCTATTACGAGTTATATAGACGCAAGCTTTGTGTATGGCGCGAGCATGGTACGCGCCACGTATCTTCAAGCAGATAACTCACCCCTCCTTGCCTCTGGAGATGTCTGGAACAAATATCCAGCAAAGAACGACATCCTTCTTCCCTTTGTTGCCAACCTTGACCCCGTGGAACACGTGATCCAAGACCAAAATAGCCTTTGGAGTAAGTAACTTGAACTTTGTTAGAAACAAATAAGTCAATACATGGATAAGACCAACTGGATACACTCTAATTTAATCACAATACCTATATTCGCACATGATTTAAAAAATAAATCGTTGTATTGGCCTTTTTTTTTAAATTGTAGATGTAAGCTATTTTGTTACTGCCAGTCGTCGGTGTCAGAGTCCGCACAGACGAAAGATATACATATGTAATACTGACTGAATTTCAAACATTTCAATACTCTTATCTCATATGTATGTCAATGCGGATATATATATATATATATATATATATATATATATATATTCACTGACTTGATAAAAAGTTTGTTTTAAATTTTTATCTCAAGATCTGTTTATGCTAGTATTAACAGTGTATGCAAGTCTATTAGTATCATACCCTTACCAGTAAAGAATGCCACAAAGACCTGCATTTAACTGAAGTTTTTGGCCTTGATTCAAAAAGATATTGGTTTCCTTTTAGTATCTTATATAAATGTATATACTAAGATCCATCACATTTGGCAAAGAGATACTTGTATGAGTGATATACCCTACATACTAAAGTAGGTCACTGAGTCAGAATTCATACTTTAAGGCCCGGGTTTCAGTCGCAAGCATGCATAATACCAAAATAATGAAGCTAGGTTGTTATATGCATTCCCGTCAATGAAAAAACTTGACTAGAAACATAAGGTCATTGTGACCTATATTTAACAGTTTGCTGGGTTATCTAAAGTTTTTGCTTTTGGGACATGACAACATTAGTATTTTATTTGATCTATAATATATGAAAACATGCTTGTTACACCAATTCCTTAAACGTGGGTCACTGTGACCAATATTTTAGATTTCACTGACTTTGGTGACGTGTCACGTTTTCACTGTTGATTCTTTTAATCATTAAATTCGATGTTTGTATACACATGTAAGTATCGCACCCATGCCAATGTAGGTAACTTTATTCTGCATTTCATATTTCATGATTAAGGTGAGGTTGTTGCATTTAGACTTGTGTAGGTTTTGATCTGATTTCTGCATACTGTCTTATATAAAAGCATGAAACTTGGGTATTCCTTATGATGAGCATTACTAACTCATTTTGATATTGATGATTTATCACATTGTCAGTACACTTTACCAATTGTGTGTGCAGTTTAATATTCTTGATATTATAGCATGTGAACATATCACTTTGTGATTCTAATTGGTCCAAATAAGCCCATGAAATTACTGTGCAGTATACTGTTTACTGACTGGCTGCGATCGTGAGAAAACTGCCTTCTGGAATTTTTAGTTTTCATTGAACATTTTGGCCGCCATTTTTTGATTCGACTCGTGAAAGGAAATTGGGGAAAAATGGTCTAGTCTATTTCACTATTGCCAATTTACTCCCACAGGGGTTTGTTATGTCATGTATAACATATCATAACATGACAAGAACAATAACAACAAGTAAAACTACGGGTATTGCTCAGATGATAGCGAGGGTAGAGGTGGAGATGGATGAGCGGTATATCTGTAGCATGGAATTCACCCTATATACGAGCTTGGTTTAATGTGAAATTAATGAAGTAAATAAACTAGCCTTTGTTCACAGAAGAATGTAGACATAAACCTGTCCCCCCAGCTGTGAGAATCACAGGAATTTTACTCGGTAAATATGTTATGCATGTCCGACTCAAAAAGAGATTTGTTTACGTCTTCTGTACAATTTAATGTTCCAAATCAAATACGGCAAATATTCGGTCACAAATACATTACAATAAATGTGTATTTCTGATTCAAGTAAGCTTCTTTTCACAAAAATATAACAAACAATGTAATGTTTAGTTGTGATGTGGAATTTCAACAGTAGACACTGGCTCTGTGTTGTTTAGACCAACTCAAACTGGTGCCGTGCTCCGTATCAAATAATGTCACATCACACGCATTGGACATTTTGTGTTGACAAATGTTTTGTCTTTTGTAAAATGTCTTGTTCATTTGGATGGACACTTATTCTTTGATTTATAGTTATATTCCAACTTTGTTTGGGACTATTTTTTAGCACAACAAATGAAAGGTGCAGCGTCTGTCAGAATGAATGAAATTATTCATTCTTCTTTCTTTCTAAATAATTTCTACTGAAATAAACTATGTTATGAAACTCGTTAAATAATGTCCAGCTTTTGCGAGCCATGGCTAGCAAATGCTGGATATTATTCAACTGGCTTGATAAATTCAATGTTAAATCGTTACCCATTTGAGATCCTCTATATATTACACTTCACAGACTTAGGTTACATTTTGTGTTTGGTAATTTCCTTAAGCACAGTTCATGCAGAATCGAGAAGCTGAGTATAACATGTATCTCGGTTACTACGACAATCTTACAACAAGAGTTTCATCGTGACCTATATTTCATCTTTAACTTGCTTTGGTATCTCATTCACTGACCCCATATCCACATAAGTTTCTGTAATGCTATATACACATTATCTCACATAGAATCTTGAAATTCGGTAAGTAGATACGAGTTTATAAGCTGACCATCCTTGTTGCAAAATAGGTCTATGTGACATGCGTTTCTTTCCCAGTGACCTTCAAATTTTGTGTTGGAAATTTATTTCTTTGGTTCAATTTAATGAAGCTTGGTAATTGGATGCATCTGTGTTGTACCACACACTTAAAACCATAGCATGCAATGGAACCTTTATTGTATGCCTTGCTAAAAGTATCTGTGCATATGACCACAATGATTCATCCTTGCTGGACATTTATACATCCTGGCCTACTGACCCCTAGTTGGAAGTAGGAATAAATATTTATGTAATGATATACTTTCCATATTTATGACTATAAATTATATATTGTGGTATGTTAGAAACAGCCGGCTAAGTGCTTACCGTGATTGAGTATAGAAACTGATGAGTGGACTGCATGCTGCACACTTTTCACATCTTCGCTAGCCAAGGTTCAGATAACTGTATCTACACCTCTTCGGATCGAACAGCTATATTGATGCTTTGTCCTAGCGACATCTCCTGTATTTCATGTGTTG